>ML271216.1:47247-71566 GCA_005239495.1 Nicotiana undulata
CCTAACAAGCCCTTGGGCAGTCCCTTCGGACTCAATGGTGGGATCATTCCCTCCTCATGGCTTCAAACACGCGGATTGTGGTATCATGATTACTTATTTTGGAGAGTAAGATTTGGAGAGAAAACTAACTCCCTAACTTGAGCTCTATCGCACGATTGGAGTATCAAAGAAGGGTGAAATTCCTAAATGTCCATGTAGCCCCCTAATTATAGATGTGGTCGACAACACACCGATAAGAAGGGCTCTACTAGACACGGCTCCGAGACATCCTAGGACTCTTTTGAAACCTTAGGCTCTGATACCAAGTTTGTCACGCCCCAAAACCGAGGGACACGACCGGCACTCAACCGGAGGACCCCGGTCAAGCGGACCTGGAATTGCCTTTCCTATCCCACGCGTTACCCCGTGATTTCAATATACATTATTCATGTGAAATAGCCATTTAAACTTAAGCATAAGCTTACAACTTGGATTCATTTCTACTTTTTATCATTACCAACATATGATACCAAATACTTACAAAATACATACAACATTTACCAACGTGGATCACGATTCGGAACCGTACCATTACTTACCTAAAATACATATGTACACTACCCACATAGTGTCAACGGAGCCTCTACGAATACTAGGAACTTAATCAATACTTGCCGGTGATAAGGCCCCGACTATACCTTACAATACACAATAAACTCAATGAAGGTGGCATGAACCACACATGGCCTCGAGAGGAAGTGGGGCTCACCAATGCAGCTGACGGAATGGAGAGGAGGCACTACTGTCGGTGGGCTGAATTACCTGCTATGGAACCACCTACAATCATCATAAGAATGTAGCGCCCCCGGCAAAAGGGACGTCAGTACATTTGAATTGTACTGGTATGTATGAACAAAATTTATCCCAAGTACAATCAAGCAATACACAGATAAGAGACAGTAATAGAACTCACAAACATTACACATAGGAAGAAACAACCAAAATCACAAGTTTCACAATCTCTCATTTTCCCTTTCCAACATTTCCATATTCAAGAGTTTCATATTTTTTCATTTCAATAGTGATTATGATCACTTTTCCACCCTATTACCTCGGCCACCCTTATCACCACAACCCACACCTTATTACTTCGTGTTGCGGCGCGCAACCCGACCCCGCCTGACAATTCATATTTCAAAACAACAACACCAACAATTTCATCACAAGGGCTTTCCTTTCAAGGATCACAATTTCACAACAACACCAAACAATTTCATCACAAGGGCCTTCCTTTCAAGGATCACAATTTCAACAACAACACCAAACAATTTCATCACAAGGGCCTTCCTTTCAAGGATCACAATTTCAACAACAACACCAAACAATTTCATCACAAGGGCCTTCCTTTCAAGGATCACAATTTCAACAACAACACCAAACAATTTCATCACATGGGCCTTCCTTTCAAGGATCACAAATTCACATTTATCAATTCATTTACTTGGGCTCAAGGCACCCCCAAACTTTCATCAAGCAGCAATTTATTCACAAAGTGTTGCCATAACCGTTCAACTTATTTACAACACTTCACATCAGTAGCTTCAAACGATTACCGGCTTTTCTCATAATGAAGTAGACACGCCAAACACAATTTATAATCTTATATAACACAGTGGGGTGGCAACCAATCATATTTCATATTTCAATCCCAAACAATTACATCACAAGAATCCTCTTTTCAAGGAGCACAAGTTCACATCAACAATATTTGGGTCCAAGGCACCCTAATTTTCACCAAGTAATAATTCATGTACAAGGTATTGCCATAATCGTTCAACTTATTTACATCGCTTATATCAATAACCTCAAACAATTACAAGCTTTGCACATAATAAGGTAGGCACGCCAAATCACTGTTCACAACCTCATATAACACAGTGGAGTGGCAATCAACTAAGACAGTAAATTCACATATTTTCATACAAGTACACATACCGTATGCTTGCCACAACAAGGGGATTCTACAAGGGTTAAAGTTAGCCATACATACCTCAAAGAGCTCTTCCTTAAGTTCATACAATACATCAACACCTCTAGCCATAACAATTTATAAGGAGATAGCGGAAATCGATTAATAATTAGGAGGATTACCCATGGTGTAACTCTCTTAGGAATTTCATCAAACACCTAACATGTGAAGTAGACTACAAGGTTTATAAATGGCAATCTCTTCTTCCTTCACCCAAATTTTAACATGAACTACCCAACTTAGTTCTTTAACAACACATACTACAACTTAGTCCCACATGCATGGCCTATTTCTAACCCTCACAACATATTTGAACTCTTAACTTCTTGCATGAAGTTTTTGGAAGTAGAACTTACCCGAATGGAAGACAATCTATGGGTATCTTTCTTGATTCTTGAAGACTTGAGCAAGATTTGGATGATTATGAAGTTAGCCCCCTTCTTTCTCTCTCTATTTGCTCTCATCTCTCTCTAAAATCAGTAGAAAATGACCCCAAATGAAGCCCCTAAACCTATTTATGAAAATGGGGTCGGGTTATAAAAATAGGAAAAATAAGCCTCCGTAACAGGGTCTGCGATCGCAGAATGGACCGCAGAACCAACATGCGGGCCGCAGAGTGCATCACAAAGTAGCTGCCCAAAACTGGGCTACACTGGCCCAGTCTGCGACGTATTTGCGATCGCAGAGTCAACATGCGACATGAAATACGATCGCAGATTTGACACAGGGTCGCATTTTTCCAGCATTCGGTAATTTGACCATAACTTTGCGTAGGAATGTCCAAATTATGAACGGTTTGAAGCGTTGGAAACTAGACTCGAAGAACTTTCAATTGATAGGTTATTCATAATATACTACTTTATACATAATTAGATATGCTCCATCAAAGTGTGTACTAGTGCAAATACCTTTGGAATTTTAGCCTATTATGGAATTCTCCCATTTGGCCTGGCCTTAGGCTTCCCCTTGAATCTCACATTACTTATTATATGACTCATACACTTATACACCACATCCAATTCATTTTCATTAGAATTAAATCACATACAATATTACAATTAGTCTACCTGGCACCCCGAATCCTATATTGCTTAGCAAAAATTTTCCGAGGCCTTACAACGGGCTCCGGGAGCTGATTCTTGAGGAGGCCCATAGATCGCAGTACTCCATTCATCCGGGTGCCGCGAAAATGTACCAGGACCTGAGACATCACTATTGGTGGAGAAGTATGAAAAAGGATATAGTTGGATTTGTGGCCAAGTGTCTTAACTGTTAGCAAGTTAAATATGAACATTAGAGACCATGAGGATTGCTTCAGCAGATTGAGCTCCCAGAGTGGAAGTGGGAGCGGATCCCCATGGCCTTTATGGCTCGACTTCCTTGGACTTTGAGAAAGTTCATTTCTATTTGGGTGATCGTGGATCGCCTGACCAAGTCAGCCCATTTCATAGTAGTGTTGACTACATACTCCTCATAAAGGTCGGCAGAGATTTATATCAGGGAGATTGTCCGCCTTCACAGTATTCCAGTATCTATCATTTCAGACAGAGGTACACAGTTCACATCACGGTTCTGGAGAGCTGTTCAGTAGGAGTTGGGCACCAGAGTGGAGTTGAGCACAACCTTTCACCCTCAGACGGACAGACAGTCTGAGCGCACGATTCAGATTCTTGAGGATATGTTCCGTGCCTATGTGATAGAGTTTGGAGGGTCATGGTACCAATGCTTTCCACTTGCAGAGTTTGCTTATAATAACAGTTACCAGTCCAGCATTCAGATGGAACCGTGTGAGGCTTTATACGGAACGCGGTGCCGGTCCCTAGTCAGATGGTTTGAGTCGGGCGAGGCCCGATTGTTAGGTACAGATTTTGTCCAGGATGCCCTAGATAAGGTGAAGGTGATTCATGAGAGACTTCGCACGACCCAGTCCAGGCAGAAGAGTTATGCAGACGGGATTGTTCGTGATTTGACATTTATGACTGGTGATCGGGTTTTGCTTCGGGTATCGCATATGAAGGGCGTCATGAGGTTCGGGAAGAAGGGAAAGCTGAGTCCTAGGTTCATTGGCCCTTTTGAGATATTGTGGCGCGTTGGGGAGGTTGCTTATAAGCTTGCCTTTCCTCCCAGCCTAGCAGGAGTTCATCTGGTGTTCCACGTCTCTATGCTCCGGAAGTATCACGGTGATCCGACTCATGTATTGGATTTCAGTTCAGTCTAGTTGGACAATGATCTATCATATGTTGAGGATACAGTAGCCATTTTGGATAGGCATGTTAGGAAGCTCAAGTCAAAGAATATTACATCAGTAAAGGTTCAGTGGAGGGGCAGCCGGTCGAGGAGGCAACTTGGGAGACCGAGCAGGTTATGCGCATCCAGTACCCTTATCTTTTCACAGCTTCAGGTATGTCTTCATACTCATTTGAGGATGAACGGTTTTCTTAAGAGGGGGAGAATGTAACGACCCGAACGGTTGTTTTGATAGTTTGAGCCCGAGACCCCTAATAACTGCTTTCCCCACGTTTGTTTCTGCTTTTAGGACTTGCCGGAGTGATTAGTTATGGAATTTGAAGAGTTTTGGGACACATAGTCCCTAATTATGAGTTTAAGCCTTAGAAATCGGACCGTAGTCAGAACTGTGTGAAGATGAATCCGAAATGAAATTATGTCAACTCCGTTAGAATGTGTTTTCGAGGTCTGTAGTAGATTTAGGCTTGAATTGGTAAAAGTTAAAATTTCGGCGATTTTGACTGATAGGTGAAATTTTGATATCGGGCTCGGAATGGAATTCCGGAAGTGGGTGTAGGTACGTAGTGTCATTTGTGACATGTGTGTCAATTTTGAGTTCATTCTGACTAGTTTTGACGTGTTTCGGCATCGTTTGTGGATTTTTGAAAAATGCTAAATTCTTAGGCTTGAATTCATGTTTAATTCTTGTTTTTGGTGTTATGTGATGTGGTTTGAAGGCTCGACTAAGTTCTAATGAGGTTATAGGACTGGTTGGTAGGTTTGGTTGAGGTCCTGGGGGCCTTGGGTGTGTTTCGGATGCTCAATGGGCTAGTGTTGGACTTGAAAGATAGCAAATTTTTCCGGTGTCTTGTTTCCTTATACGCGATCGCGAGAAGGGAACCGCGACCGCGTAGGCTTAGCTGGGTCAGGGGAGTTTATTTTCTTTGCATTCGCGGGCAAGAGTATGCTCATGGGCTCCAAGACTTGGGCCGGTAGTCTATAAGTTTGAACAAGTTATATCAAGCCATAACCATAACCCAAGATGTAATCATATGACATACCACATAACTTAGATACTCATAGCAATAGCTTCCGACCACAATAGTTGCTCAATAACAAACCAGACCGGTAATAAACCTCACATCAAATAAAACCTTGTTCTAACCCTTCGTACACTGCCAATGATAAAAGAAACACGTAGAAACTCATAACCACTCATCATATCAACAAGTCATAGATCTCTCTCGTCCGACAAGAACCATAGCCAAATTCTAAGTTGATTAATGACATTATTCTTCAAAATATATCGTAATCAAATCAGATGGCACCCATTCTAGGTCCAATGACCTCATCTCATCAAATACAAGCTTCTCTACTGACATATACCCCAGTACAACCTAAAGCTAAAAACCGTGCAATCCGTGCACCAATAAGCAATAACTCAAATATACCCAAAATGAAAAATGGCTCAAATGAGAGAACGGTCCCGCAAGCTCAACAGGTACCACCACAAGCGCAATGCTATAAAACCATCACACAAAGGAGAACCAAGACACACAAAATCTAGCCAAAGATCATGCCCCAACATAACCCCATCCAAACACCGGGCCACATGAAATACCTCAACCCACAATACTCAAAATCAACAACCATACGCAAATCAACAACAGACACACGAAGTGCATGCCCATAACCATGGGGAAATGGATAGCACAACATACCACAAACAGGAAAAAGCTATAACCAAGGCGCAATCAACAATTTAGCACCCCAAGAACCATCTCGATCGAATTTTTCCACAAGGCCTAAACAGAAACACATCATGTGTGCAAATAACCAATAGACCACAACCCATCGTAGCATAGAAAAGTAACATATAAAACTTGTCAGAACAGAAACAAGCTCAACTCTAACCGAATGACACATCCCTCAACAATAACAATATTGAGTCAACAAATCCAACCCAGTGTAGAATACACAACCTCATTAGGCCTACCAATTTTCACGACGCAAATTCCCAACCCTCGGGATCGTGATGGCGCCTAACACCAGACTTGCTAGGCAAGGCAATGTTAGAGGGATTCAACATTTTAAACAATTAAAACATAATGCGAGGTCTAATATTGTCAAATAAACTAATACCAAATAATGTGAGAAATAATAAAACTAAACTCGAAGCTAATGATAATATCTAGCTACCCAGGGGTTGGAGTCACAATTCACGAACTACTAAAGAATACTACAAGTAATTGGCTCAAGAAATAGTGTATAACTGTTTTGAATCAAATAAAACAGTAACTAAATAATGTAGAGAAGATTCTAGGAATCTGCGGACGCCAGCAGATCTACCTCGTGTCTTCGTGTGAATAATCAGTTACTGCTCAACTGTCAACTCTGACCGGAACCTAGATCTGCACAAGAAGTGCAGAGTGAAATATTAGTACAACCGACCCATGTACTTGTAAGTTTCGATCCTAACCTCGGTGAAGTAGTGACGAGGCTAGAGCAGGACACCACATAAAAACCTGGACAGAGTAATCATGCTAACAAAAATAACAGCAATTAAAGAATTTAAAACAACAAATAATGTGAAGGGAGCATGCAATGGGGAATTTTTAACATAAGGAGCGAGGAAAACAATAAGACAGAATTAGACAGTGATCAACAATAATTTTAGCAAATAAAAAAATAGAAAATAAACTTGCACGGCATCACCCTTCGTGCTTTTACTTTCAGCCTCACCAAATAATAAATAGGATACACGACATCACCCTTCGTGATTTTACTTTCATCATCACCAGATTATAATTAAGAATGCACGACATCACCTTTCGTGCTTTTACTCTCTTCCTCACCAATCCCAGAATCATCAATAGCATATAAAGAGGAATTTCACAAGAAATCAGTATTTTATCATAGTTTCTATCAACATTTAATATTTCAACCTCAACTCAATGTTCACAATATTATACATCTCGGTGGAACCGGATACTAACCTTCCAACATTTCAATAACAACAATAATCATAGATGATAGGCTTTAAAACAACCAAAATAACAAGAATTAACTTTCACTCGCATGTTATGACCTGACCACAACGTATAGGTACTCGTCACCTCACATATACATCGTATTTAGCAACAAAACAAGTAGCAAGTAGTCATACAATACCTATTCCCTCAAGCTAAGATTAGACACAACACTTACCTCGATTTCGCAGGCCACTCACTGCTCAATTATAGCTTTTCCTTTCGAATTCACCTCCAACACACTCGTATCTAATCATAATTAGTTCAATATCATTAATTAGTGCTAAAGGAACTAAATTTAATGCAAAATTATGTTTTCCCTAAGCTTTCTCAAAAAAATTAAAAATCGACCCCGGGCCCGCTTGGTCTAAACTCGGGGTTCGGACCAAATTCCATTTACTCATTCACCCCTGAGACCGAATATGTAATTAGTTTCGAAATCCGACCTCAATTCGAGGTCAAAATTCTATTTTTACAAAATTCTCTAATTCTACCCAAACCCCCAATTTTTACCATGAAAACTCTTGATTTTTATTGAAAAGTGATAAAAAATATTGGGTAATCGAAAGAGAATAGTTTAGAATCATTTACCAACACTTTGGGGATGAACAACTGTCCCCAATCAAGAAGATCTGTCAAACTCCTTCAAGAAATTGAAGATTATACTGGCATACATCTCGGAAAAGAGGAGGACCTTGAATCCATATTCTCTGTGGATGATGAACCTGGTGAAGAAACTCTATTCTCTCTGGATTCTTGTGGGTTGAAAATCGCCTCTAGGTCTTTTTAGTTTGAAAATATGAGAAAAATAGTTGTTGCTCGTTTTTTGTTCTGTTTTAAGTCGCTGGACAGGCCTTCGTCGCGTTCGCGATGGGCCTGTCGCGATCACATAGAATAATGGCCTAGTGGCCTTCGCGTTCACGTAGGAAGCGTTCGCGATGTTTTGCGGCCTTTGGTCATCGCGTTCGCGACCAAGTGGACGTGTTCGCGTAGAGAAAAGGCGAGTCCCCTCCCCCAGGCCCATTTACTCATTGCGTTCGCGTAAGTCAGCACGCGTTCGCAAAGGGTATCCCACCAATGCTTCGCATTCGCGGCCAAGACTTCGCGTTCGGGAAGAACAAAACGACCCCCAACAATTTTACCCTTCACGATCGCTGGAGAAGCTTTGCGATCGCAAAGCACAAAATCACTGTGCACCAGTAACAACAAAACAACAAAATTTTATAAGTTCAAAACATCCTGAAGCCTACCGGAAACTCACCCGAGCCCTCGGGGCTCTAAACCAAACATGCACACAAGTCTAAAAACATCATACGGACTTGCTCGTGCAATCAAATCACAAAAATAACATCTAAAACTATGAATTTAACCTCAAAACTCATGATTTTTCTCAAGAACACTTCAATTTCACTATTTCTCAACCGGACGTCCGAGTCACGTCAAATAAACTCCGATTCTCACCAAATTTCAAAGATAAGACTTAAATATTATAACAAATTTGTACCGGGCTCCAGAACCAAAATACGGGCCCGATACCAACGAGTTCAAATATTAATTCATTTTTTTATTTCCTTTAAAATCCAGCATAACAATTTTCTTCGAAAAATGATTTCTAAATCTAGGGACCTCGGAATTCAATTCCGGTCATACACCCAAGTCCCATATTTTACTGCGGACCTCCCGGAACCGTTGAAACACGCCAGGTCCATTTACCAAAATGTTGACCAAAGTCAACCAAATCAATAATTTAACTCTAAAAATCATTATTTCTATATTTTCACATAAAAGCTTTTCGGTTTCACGCCAGAACTGCGCACGCAAATCGTGGTAATTAAAATTAATCCTTTTTAAGGCTAATGAGCCTGGAATGGAGTCTAATTCATAAGATTACCCTTTGGGTCATCACACCAATGAGCCCCCAATTCAACTTTGGTCATCCACAAATAAATAAATAACCCTCCAAAAGTTCACAATAGCCTAACCATAATACATACTATTAGTTGTCTAACTTTGGTCATACCTTCACAACCCGCAACCAAGGGATAATCTGCCTTTGAGAACTCCAGTCTCAAAATTCCTAGAATACTAGAATCACCACATCCGATCCCAACTCGACCACTCAAGTGACTGCCGAATCCTTCATACTTAATCATTCTACAAGAAATAATTTCATAAGTCTTCCGAGCCACATAGCAAAACATGAAAATCAGCAGTCGATCAACCACGCGAGTATCTCAATACCAATGAAGCACCCGTAAATCGAAATACAATGTGCCCTTATGTAATGTACACTCTTCTAAAGTAATGACAAGTAGTATTAGCATTTTTATAAACATCTGAAACCGTTCATAATGTCTAAAACTCATGACCTTTACTTCAATACTTACCACCAACTTGTACATACACATCTCAATTCCACACAACACACCACCTCTATCGTACCATCATATGAAAGCATGTGGATCCCATTATCAACTCTAAGTCACTAGCAGAATACATACTCAATGAGCCAGAAACCTTCCCATTTGATACCATCCAGGAGAAAAATCACAACACGCAACATACTCATCATGCTTGTAGAAGACATCCGTCCCTAGCCACTGTGGAAATCATCGAGAAGTCTTCGAAATCCATTTGTACATAACCAAGCCATCAAAACTGAATTCCTCTAACTCAACCAAGTCACGCAGGTCACCAAGCCCAAAAGTATTGCCACAAAACACCGATAAAGCCTTACCACATCATAAGAAACCAAAGAACTGATTATACCATTACCATATTGATCCAACCTAATACCAAGTTTCCCTATTTCTCTGAGTTCCTTCTAAATCACCTTTAAGTTGACACTTCTACTTGCCAGTACACTATGACCCTTAACCCAACGCTCACCACAAAAGGTCCTAGCATGAAACCACATCTCCTTAAAGCCCATAAGCCGCAGTATTCCCTCTTAAGCACCCCAAAGTACCACAACCAAAATACCCACTCTAAAGAGACTTTTTGTGTATCTGAATTTGTTTTCTTAACATCTATGATACTAAAATGTATAACCTCTAATTATAAAGATATACCGCAAGTTTTAGCATCTTTCAATGATCTCAGATCTTGGCCTTTTGCAAATCCAGAAATTTCTCAAATGCCACACATGAATCTTGAATCCACGAGAACCATCTCAAAAGTCCTCATTTTGCTATAATCTCAATTGCACCAGCTCAAACGACCGAACCACCCGTGCTCCATTAGCACCCCAACATCCAAAGAAGTAACCCCACCTTAACGCAACTGAGTGACTCTATTTTTCTTAGCACATTACATCCACCACGAATGACAAACCCGAATCATTCCAAGATTTCCAAATATCCTCACAGTGTAATACATCATGCATCAGGAAATTTCTTTGCTCAAGTCACCCTCAAAACCAACCTTTTCAAATAATAATTGATTTGTAGGTATACCTCATACCAAGATTAATACATGACCATGCAATCAGATCGTCGATATAAGGCTCCCCCACTTGGCTTAAAGCCATAAAACTCAACATCAGATAACCCACAATGCCCTTACCCAATTACTGCCATAATTTTACACCGTAATTCGACTAAATCCTTCATAAGCTCATGTAACACAAATCATAAAATACTTCATATCATCTGCTAAGCTCACATTGATCCTTGTGATAGTCAAGACAACTTCCTCAAGCCATCCAAACTCAAATTGCTACACATGTAACCCACATGTAGAAAGAAACTCTCTACATAATCATCATAAGAATGACACACCAGTAGACTACCCTGCAGGTGATAACCCACATGCTTAGCCTCAAACTAGCATTTCTTTATGCCTTTTCATGGCTACCACCACTATGAAATCACTCAATCCTTAAGGCTTAATAATCTACTTCATCCCACAAATGAACAACATGAAAGATTCCATAAGACACTCATATGAGATTGTACAACACATCAAGATAGAAGTCCAAAAGCATATCCCACAGTCACATCATACTCATCATATAGCCATCTAACCACTCACTAAACCTCCAGTCCCATTCCTAGGGACACTATCAAACATATGAGTCCAAAAGCACATACTCGCACAACTGAAAACACCGAGCCCAAGCTGCGTTCAAAACCTCGCCTCAAGTCCTCCAGAATGGCCTATCACTAAAACAAAGAAAATATATCTCGCACCTCATCCATGGAATCACATGTCGTCGATGGACATATGATACTGAGCGCTCAACATAACACACGAGTGAGTGGAAGGAATTCAAAGATATACGCTTCAAGCTGAATCAATGTCGAACGATAAGGAAAGAAATATGGGAAAATTATTCTAGATGCCCTATAGCCTCTCGAAGATAGTATGGACGTCATCATACCAATCCGCAAGACTCTACTAGACACTTACTCATGACTCGTAGAATCTATGAACCTAGAGCTCTGATACCATCTTGCCACGACTCAAAATTCACTAGTCGTGATGGCACCTAACCCAACCCGCTAGATAATCCAAATAACAACCAACACAACTCAAATAAGAGTAATAGGAGTCATTGAATAAAATAACAGAGCCTCAATACAAAAACTCAAGGATTGGCAGTACAAATCATGAGCTTCTAAGACTTAGAATTTACAAAGCTGGTACAAAATAAAAACATCATTTGCTTGATATATACATAAACAAATTTGCAATTCTAAAGCTACCAAGAACAAGTGACAGCTATATCTGGAAGACATGTACATATTCAATGCCAGCTCCCGCCATACACACTAACATCAACACCGAGATCTACACGCAAGGTGCAAAAGTGTATTATGAGTACAACCGACCCATTTACTCAAAAAGTAACAATCCTAACCTCAGGTTGAAAGTAGTGTCGAGCTCAGAAGATTGTCAAAGTCCAACATAAATAGCCAATGAAAACTCATAATAATATGATGAGGGCATTAAAGGAAAATAACTCAAGAGATATATGCTCAACTCGTTCACAGTTACGGAAAATTAGGCATGATTATCAAGTATAACAGTCAAGTCTAAATCTTACCACCGAAATCAACTAAACATGAGTTTATCAAAAGAACCGTATTTATCAATTCACAACACCATATACGAATTTTTGTTTACTAATTAGCATGAGGAATGTCTATCTCTATGCCTACATGTCAAATATACATGTCAATTCATCAATTATCAAATACCTTCTAGCATGAGGAATATACATCTTTATGCCTATATGTCAAATATACTTGTAAAATCATCAAATGTCATATTACCATCTATCATGAAGAAAGTGCATCCATGCACCTACATGTCAAATATCCATGTCAACTCAATATCCTCATAGTGAAGCCATCAAGAATAACCATACTTAGCATACTTATGGTGCTTGGCGCAGACCTTTACCAAAACACACAACAACACTTAGCACTGTACGGGTGCCTGGAATAAATGCCCGTCACTAAAGCACGTACATAATATATTGTGCATGCGCCCATTGTTGGCATGTCAAACTCCGGAGGTGCGATCCTTCTCAAGCACTAATCATAAGCCAATGTGGCTTGGTGCACGCGTAGCCTCAAAATCAATATTGCTTAGTCCAATGTGGGGCCTGGCGTACGCATCACCTCAATATCAATATAATCGTTGCAACGTGCAGCTCGATCCAAAATAACTCACAACACGACTCTACGGCCCACATCAGCCATCAATCCACTCAAGTCTCCATATGTCAACATATCACATAAACACAATCCAATCATGTAGTACGGAATACCATGTCAGACTAGTGTTACGTATAAAGACACTAGTAACATGTAAAATAACATAGCGATAAGATCATGCAGATATAACTGTCATGAATGAAGCAATACGACTACAACTAAGGCAAATAACTCAACATGACAAAATAACTCTAATATGTCTCAAACAACTAAGCAGGTGGCCTAGACAAGATTTATAGCATGAATAATAACATATATAGTCATATGAATGGAGAAAACACGGTGTCAAAAAAGCAAGATAACAAAACAAAGCACATAATAGCCTAAGAACTACACGAATCATGAATACATCGGTGCTATGACACACGCCCGTCACCTAGAGCATGTGTCACCCCAACCCATCTCAAATATCATAGCTCTCACGTATAATTACCCTCAAATCCAAGTTTAGATGTGTTACTTACCTTGAACAAGCCAAATCAAATAACGAGCAAGCCAAACAATACTCTAGAAATGCCATCCCACGTGAATCGACATACGAACGACTCGAAACTCATTAAAAGCAACTTAAATCTATCAAATAATGCATTAAAAAATAAACTCGATCGAAAAAGGTTGAATCTTTAACCGAATACTCAAAGTCAACCAAAAATCAACCCGGGCCCGCACCTCAAAACCCAAAAAAACTCACAAATTTTGACAACCCGTTCAATTACTAGTCCAACCATACTACTTTTACTCAAATCCGACTCCGAATCGATTTTCAAAATTCAATTATTCACTTTAGGAAAGTTTAGACAAAAACTTCCTATTTCTCTTTTAAATTCATTACAAAATGCCAAAATCAAGAATGGACTCATGGAATATAATCAAAATCAAGTCAACTATACATACCCCAATCAATTTGGTGAAAATCTCCTCCTAAATCGCCCAAATCCGAGCTCCATAACTCAAAATATTATAAAATGATCAAAACCTTCGAAATAGAGAACTTTATATACTGTTCCAGGGTACCCTTCGCGAACGCTGAAGAAGCCTCATGTTCGCGAAGTACAAACTCACATTGCCACACTTTACACTAGTTGTCACGACCGCGATGAACACACTGTTAGACATCCGTGAACGCGTACAAACCATCACGAACGCGAAGAAGAACCCATCAAAACTGCCCAACCCCGGTCAACACTACGCAAACATGTAGACATGGTCGCGAAAAAGTCTTAAAGCCTCAACCACTGTGAACGCGATCTCTATGTCCCGAACGCGAAGAATAAAAATCAAGCAGCTCTGAATGCACTACGCGATCGCGAAGAATACCAGAACCAACATATACCAGTAGGACCAAAGAACATGGAATTGATCCAAATCTAATTTGAAACTCACCCAAGCCCTGCAGAACCCCATCCAAACATGTCAACAAGTCCCAAATCATAACACGCATCTGCTCGACGCCTCAAATCTACATAAAAACATCAAAATCACGAATCGTACTTCAAATCAAACTTAATAAACTTTTAACTTCCATAACTCATGCCGAACCATATCAAATTAACTCAGAATGACCTCAAATTTTGCACTCAAGTTCCAAATGACATATCAAACCTATTCCAACTTCTGGAACAACAATTCGAACCCAATATCATCAAAGTCAACTTCAGGTCAAACTTATGAACATTCCAAACCTTCAAATTGCCAACTCTCGCCAAATAGTATTGAACCGTTCTAGAAACATCAAAATGTAAATCGGGGCATACATCTAAGTCCAATATTACCATACAAACTTAATAGAACTATCAAAACTCCGATCCGGGGACAAATACACCATAATTAAACTTGGTCAACTCTTCCAACTTAAAGCTTATAAAGTGAGAATCATTCTTCCAAATTAATCATGAATCACCCAAAAACCATAATTGATGATTCACACAAGTCATAATATATCATATGAAGATGTCATGACCCGATTCCATTTTCGGGCCATGATGGCGCCCAATACTATTGCCAAGTAAGCCAATAGTGAACAATGTAGTGATTTTCCATTTTAATAAGTTTTTCCAAGTAAACAACTTTCCTTAATTTAATAGATTTAGTAAAAAACATATTTAAATTGATAAAACGAAAGCAGTTAAATGTATTTATGACCATAGGAATAAAACCAAAATCACAAGTCTACTAGTGTGTGTGCCAAAATCTGGTGTCACAAGTGTATGGGATACTAGTAGAATATACAAAAGATTTCTACTCTACTATCTGAAATAGAGTAGATAGAAAATAAATCAAAGATAGACTATGGCTGTTGTTGAACAGCTTAAAAGGGCAGCTCACCATGTGGTCTCGAACCAGAAGTCAAGCGTGCGTGCCGGACTGATAACCAGATGCACCTGCCTCAGATCCTGCACATCAAGTGCAAACGTGTAGGATGAGTATATAAACAACACGTACCCAGTAAGTATCTAGTCTAACCTCGAAGAAGTAGTAACGAGGGGTCGACTTCGACACTTACTATGGGCCAAAATATAATAATATGAAGTTCTAATTAAACATGATATATAAAAAGAAAATAGAACTCAAAGCAGGACAATAAGTAAACAATACTTTCATTTCAAGTAAGAACCACGTCATTTCTCTCATCTAATCCTTTTACCTTTTAAGTCCATGAAACAATATTAAATATAAAAGGGGTTCCAATATCTTTGTGCACAAATTATGCTGAGGACGTACGTCCCGATCCAAATATACATATAAATATACTGTGCATTGTCGAGGGTCGAACGACCCGAACCATAGATACATCAATTAACCTGCCGAGGCGAACAGCCGCTCCCATGAGAGTAGTGAAAATTTACCTCGCTCGTGGAATATACTTGCGAAGCGGTTGAACATAGATTTTCTCAAGTTATCATAATATTTATCAATTCTTTTTCAAAATAAGAAAATTCAACTAGGAACCTTTAAAATATTGAAATCTTCAACCTCCTCTTTAATCCAAATAATTAGTAAGCATAAACAAGCAGGGATATCAACAAAACATGGTGTGAACCTAAATATACCCGGACATAAGCACGAATAGTAGCTACGCATGGACTCTCGTCACTTCGTACGTACGTAACCCCCACAAATAGAAGTACATAATGATTAAGTTCACCTATGTTAGAAAAGGTTAGAAAAGAGACTTACCTCGTCTCAAGGCCTACTTCCCGGTCCAAGAATGTGCTCACACACTCTATTCGGTGCCGAATCAACCCAAAACTAATCAAATAGTATATAAACTAATCAATACATGCTCAAAAGTTTGTATTCCAACTATCAAAGAGGTTACCCAACCTTAAATGTAAGATTCTTAAAATTCACCATCATGTCCACGTGCCCGGATTCCGAAACTTTTCGAAGAAAGTTGTTACCATAACCTCATGAAATCAAATATATGATTTTTACTAGATTTCATAATGAATTTCATGATTAAATATCATTTTTATCAAAAACCTAGGTTTTCTCCAAAACTCATGATTTTCACTAATTTACATGTTATAATCTACCCATAAGTTATGTATTTGATTCATATTTGGTTGGAATTACTTACCCCAAGGTGTTAGATGAAAATACTCCCTCTAAGAGCTTAAAGAATCGCCCAACAATGGAATAAAAGAGCCAAAATGACTAAGTCCCATATTAAATGAAGGATTCTGCCTTCAGCGGTTTTCGCACCTGCAGAGGGACTTTCGCTTCTACGGGACCGCTTCTGCGCTCAAAAGTCCGCTTTTGCTGAACTGGCCTGGACACTCGCCCATCGCACCTGCGGAGCCAGGGCCTCTCCTGCGCAACCACTTCTGCAGTCAGCTCTTTCTCACCTGCGGACACAACCGCTTTTGCGGTCATAATCATCGCACTTGCGTGTTCGCAGGTGAGCCAAACTCATCGCTCCTGCGGATCCTAAGTAGCCTTGGCTTGCTTGCTTTTGTGGCTCCTGGATCGCACCTGGGAGATTGCACCTGCGATTGGCCAAGCGCAGGTGCGATTACACCAGCAACTGAGAGCTTCAGCTGTTTCTCCCATGTTCAACTTGGTCTGAGCCTCGTCCGATCGATACCTGGGGCCCCCTAGGCCCCGCCCAAATATACCGACAAACTTGAAATCACAAAACGGACTCGCTCGAACCCTCGAAGCTCTTAAAACAACATTAACACTAAGAATCACGCCCCAAACCAATTGGATCAAACATATGAACTTTAAGTTTTTCAATTTATTCCCAAAGCGCCGAAACGTACTTAAACTAACTCGAATTGACACCTAATTTTGCGTGCATGTGATGACCCAGGGGGTCATTTTATGAACTAAGACTCCGTTCTAGGCTTGAATTGGCCAAAATTAGAAATTTGGCGATTTTGGTCGACAATGAAAAATTAGGTATCGGGGTCGGAATAAAATTACGGAAGTTGGAGTAGGTTCGTATTGTCATTTTTTATGTGTGTGAAAAATTTGAGGTCATTCGGACGTGGTTTGGTAGGTTTCGACGTCGTTAGCGAATTTTGGAAGTTTAGAAGTTCTTAGGCTTGAATCCGAGATTGATTTGGTGTTGTCTTGAATGTTCTAGAGGTTCGACTAAGTTCGAGTAGTGATATATGACTTGTTTGAATTATTGGTTGAGGTCTCGAGGGTCTCGAGTGAGTTTCAGATAGGTTGAGTTGTGTTATGTTCGTTTTTCTTATGTTTCGACGTCGTTTCTTCAAGCATAAATAATATCATATTGAACAAATAAGCCTTGATTTATGTTTTGATTGAAGTGTTAGACCCGTATCGTCATTACAGACCCGTAGTAAAAAGAATCATCGAATTTGGACATCGTATGAGGATTTTATGGTCATTTAACTAAGGTTGCCAGGTGTTTCAAATTAATTAAGAAGCCGCCACTGACAGCGTATTTAAAAATCTACACTATTTACAAATATTAAAACCTACATATCTCCTTCATTATAAGGTAAAATTGAGTGATTCAGAAGCCTAACTTGACTAAAATTTCACAAGGAATCCATTGGAGGCATAAAAAGTGAGTTTCGAGATCGTTTGGCATGAGAAACGAGGCAGAATAGCTTGCAGAAAAATATATAAAATAAGAGTTTGTTCATTCGGTCATATTTTGAGTTGGGGAGCTCAGATTTGAGCGATTTTGGAGGCGATTTTCACCATAGGGATTCGGGTAAGTGTTCTTTACTCGTTTTTAGTTATGCTTCATGAATCCATCTTCGTTTTTGGAATTTGATTAATGATTTTAAAGTGAAATTGAGGGAGTTAGGGCTTGAGTTTTGGAGAGTTTTAGGTAGGGATTTGAGGGACCAAACGGAGTTTGATTTTGATAAATTTTATATGGTTAGATTCGGAAGAGGACGAGGGTTTTGATTCTTCAAATTTTTACTGATTTCGAGATGTCTGCCTAGGGGTCGGATTTTGGCCGATTTTGGATTTTTGGCATATTTTGTAGTTTTTATTGTGGCATTCGATTCGTTAGCCTATGTTAATGGTATTAATTTGATTATGATTAGATTCGATCGGGTTGGAGCAAGATTCTAAAGAAAAAGCTTTAATTGAGCAGTGAGTGACCTGCGAATTTGAGGTAAGTGCTTGGTTTAACCTTAACTTGAGGGAATAGGAATCCCCAACTTAAATGCTATGTGAATTTGCATGTGTGTGGTGTATAGGTGAGGTGACAAGTATCTATGCACCACCAAATTATTTGATGAACATGATCTCTTCCCCGTTTCCAATTAATTGATCCCTAGTTTAATTGTTTTATGATAATTGATGCCTTCATGTCTACTGGGTTCGTCAACTTGTTGTTAAATATTATTTCAAGTATTTTGAAAGTGTTAATTGTTCCTTAGTCACATTGTGGTACATCTGGTTGAGCTGGTTGTCGGTGTTAGACATTTCGGTTAGTTTCGCTGTGTAGTGATAATTGGTGAAGTTTTTGAATAGTACAGTTTCTTGTTTATGATAATTGAGACTTAAGTATTGTGAAAGGCTTGGAATCTGATTTGTGAAACTTTATTATAAATAAATATATGAAATGTGATTTGTCTGGTGGGAGCGAGTTGCATGCCGCAACAAGGAGTAATAAGGGTGGACAGGTGTGATCGGGTTGCACGCTGCAATAGGAGAAATAAAGGTAATATATATATATATAAGAAGGATCAATAAGGGTGGACAGGTGGGATCGGGTTGCACGCCGCAACAAGGAGCAATAAAGGAGAATATTCATGTTTTACTGTTTATAAAATAAAGGTTGGAACACACATTGTTTTATTGTCATTATTTTATATTCTGCTCTTACTGTTATTTAAAGTGAAACGTGTTCTGTGTACAATTATTGAGACATAAATATTGTGAAAGGCTTTGACTTAAATTGTGAAATCTTTTATTAAATAAAGATATGTGATTGTCTGGTGGGATCGGGTTGCACGACGCAACCGTAGAAATAAGGGTGATATATATAGGGAGGAGCAATAAGGGTGGACAGGTGGGAGCAGGTTGCGCGCCGCAACAAGGAGCAATAAGGGAGGACATTTATGTTTTACTGATTTTAAACACAAAGATTTGGAAAACTCACTAATTTACTCTATTATTTCTCATATTTTGCACTTACGGTTATTTTAAAGTTAAATTTGAAATTTTGGAAACTTATGTGAGAATTGGTTATAGCCGAGACCTGAAACAGGTAGCTGAGTTATTTTATTTATTGCTACAGATTATTATTTTGTTTAGTTCAGAATTTCCTTCTTGCTTTATTACACATTGTTCACAGGTTATATTATAAATGCCCCGCCGTAGCCTCGTCACTACTTCGTCGAGGTTAGGCTCGGCACTTACTCAGTACATGGGGCCGGTTGTACTGATACTACCCTCTGCACTTCTTGTGCAGATCCAGGTGCCGGTCAGAGTTAGGTGAAAGTAGTAACTGACATTATTCGCACGGAGACACGAGGTAGATTTGCTAGCATCCACATATTCCTGGAGTCTTCCCTTTAGTATTAGATACTGTTTTATTTTATTCAAAAGAGAGATACATTTCTTTCAGCCCAATTATTTGTAGTATTCTTTAGTAGTTCGTGAATTGTGACACCAAACCCGGGGTAATCTTATAGTTATATAATTAGTTCGTGGCTCGGTTTATTTATTCGTTTATCATTTTATTTATGAAGTTATTCGTTGGAAACCATTAGATTTAATTTACTTTAATTTGTCTTATTGTGTTTAAGTAAATAATTAAAGAAAAATGGTTAATTAAGTTCTAACATTGGCTTGCCTAGAAAGTGTGGTGTTAGGCGCCATCACGATACCGAGGGTTGGGAATTTGGGTCGTGACAAGTTGGTATCAGAGCACTAGGTTGCTTAGGTCTTACAATTCACGAACAAACTTGGTAGAGTCTGAAGGATCGATACGGATACGTCTGTACTTATCTCTTAGAGGCTATGAAGTTAGGAACAATTTTACTCCTATTCTACTCTATCATGCGAATTTATTCTACCATTGATGATTGAACTTGTCTATCATTGTCCTCTCACAAATCTCGACAACACGAAATGCGTCTATAACCGGACAAGAAATGGAGCCCCCAATGACAGCTACGATTAGGGGAAGAGACAGAAGCAGAGCTCAGTCTAGAGCTCGAACATCATCACCTATTGTAAAGTCTCAAATGGATCTAGAAGCGAAGGTTCTAACTTAGTTGGTACATGTTGGACCAGTCAGGTTCCATAAGGATTCATATCTACGAAGTATTGCAGAACATGGGAATAAGTTGAAAGCAACGGGGTTGATTTATATGAGCTGTGAAGTTTAACATGGGGGATGATTAGACATTGTGACCTATGATTTCGTGTCAAGTGGGGAAGTCCACCGTCAAGGAATATATTGCGGGGTCATGTGTTATATCGGTTTGGCTTGGAAGTTATAAGGCCTGAAATTTTGCAAGAGATAAAGATGGGACTTGTCGTATGTCCGCCTCCTTAATAACCCTATACCTCAGTACCAAAAGAGTTATATAACCAACTTTAAATTTATAGAAGGTTTACTCAGCGTGGAAGTCACGGTTGCATATATTGGGGTGCTACGAAGGGAGTATAGTGGTTGACGAGCTTCTAGACTATATGGTTCGTGCCAAGGTTTATCTGTATGGAGCTCTACCTTTGGGAGAATTGTGCATTAATAAGGATAAGAGTTACCCCAAGGAATAATGAAGGGTACATGAATAAATGGTGTAGCTCAGCAGTGTTGAGTCAACATAGTAAAGAAGACATTGGTCGTTGGTGGTTGTGGCAAGCCTACGAAGAGGACGATCGGTTATTGCAACACCAACTATTTGACTCAGTTCTCATAATGCTTTTGAAAGAGTTTGTTTCTCGGACTTTCCATAATGCGTGGCGCTTAGGGTTTGAACTGTTGCGTCAGGTCACCATGACGGTGTCAGGATATGCCATCATGTTTGATAAGATAGCCCTTCATGCTCCTACTTCGGTTCATATAGCCAGAGGGTGATTCCCCAGACTCATTAAAGGACTCAATTATGATTGTAAAATTTTGTACGACTCAGGGCAGGTTGATACTTTATTTCGGCTAGTGGTAGAAATTGTCCTAGACTTGGGAGAGTCATATTTCATCAGAGCACTCAGGCTACGTGCCCCATTGTAGTTACAACTCAACTTACATGACCAGCTAGGGGAAGAGGGGTGGGAATGTCGAAGGCGGAGGTCAGATTCCTAGAGGTGGAGACCCAGCCTGTTAATATATTTTTCTATGGTATGGCTAAGATCGCTACACCAGATAGTGTCATTACAAGTACAATCTCTAGTTATTATAAAGTGACAATTTCCTTCACTTGATTTGGTTATAATTATCTAGGAAGGTCCTCCTAATATGATCCACTCTCGGGTGAGCTTCGTAACCCTAAAATCTACTTATGTGAATACTTGTATTGAGAAATTCTATGGAGATAGCTATGTCTACCGTTACGTGTTGTAATATTGTTTAACAGAAAATATTTAAAAGAAGAAAATGGAATGTTTCGATTAGCACGATATGCATATTACTCGTGATTCAGAATTGAGGGAGAGATCCTCGCATTTTAATATGATTTGATATGTTCAAATCGGGCTACGAGCCGCGATGGAAGTTATGTAAGGACGAGATCCTTGTGATGAAAATTCTTGTGTTTAAATTCTCCCTTGTGAAATTAAAATTCTACTATAGTACTAATATGGAGTCATGCCTGTTAGGTTTATTTGAAAACTTTTGTATAAAAATTATCCGTGCATAATTGTCACGACCCAAGAATACATTAAGGTCGTGATGGCGCCGGACACCACTGTCAGGCAAGCCAACCTCGATCTACTAGTGGTTCATTTAATTTACCAAGACATTTTCCATCCCCTTACTTGATTTAAATTTAAGACATTAGGTAAAGACGAGTAACTTGGGCAATTTCAGGCAGAATCAACCATAAAAGTCATAGATTAATATTTACATCCCAAAAATAGTGTCTACTAACGTGTGTGCCAGGAACTAGTGTCACAAGTCTACAGACATACTAGCTGAGTAAAAACAAAAGAAGTAATACACTGTCCTACTATCTGAAAAGGAATAGACAGAAATAACAAAAGAAGGCTCTATAGTGCTGCTGAGGGTCGTCGAGAGGAGCAGCTCACCGTGAAGTCTAGACCGGGTATATATATATATATCAGGGATGAACTCCGGACTGATACCCAGATGCACCTGCCTCAGAACCTTTACAATTAAGTACAGAGCATAGCATGAGTACATAAAATAATATGTACCCAGTAAGTATCCCGTCTAATCTCGAAGAAGTAGTGACGAGAGGTCAACTTGACACTTACTAGGGTCCAAACAGTATATTTAAGTAAGTTTGTAAGGAGAATAACAGATAAGCATGGGTAGTAAGCAATAAATATCGAATCATAAAAACAAAATCTAATTACATGGTGAAACATCAATATACAACTTTCAAGTCATTTTTCCAAGATATTCAACAGTTTATTAGTCGTGAAAATATCAAACAAATAGCACGCGCATAGTGGGTTGAGGACAAGTGACCTAGGCCTACATCATAATATTTGTGCACTGTCGAAGGGTCGAACGACGCGAACCATAGATGCATCTATTAACCTTCTGTGGCGTACGACCCGCTCCCATGAGAGTAGGGAAAAGAATCACTCCGCTCGTGGAATATAATTTGCGAAGCGGCCACACACAAACATAACATTTTCCTTTAAATTCTTTCCAAAGTAACAATTTGTTTAAAACACCAAGTTCTAGGTTTTTCTTGAAACAAGGTTGTATACAATGAAATCACAAGGCATATAGTTCAATTTAATGAAATTCACAGGGCATGGTGTGAACCTAACTACCCGGACATAACAAGAATAGTCACTACGCACGGACTCTCGTCACCTCGTACTTACATAGTCCCCACAAATAACAACACATAATCATTTATTTCACCTAATTCCCTATTACAAGGTTAGAAAGGAGACTTACCTCGTGTCAAGTCTACTTTCAGGGTCAAGAATGCGCCCGAAACTCCAAATTCGTCGCCCAAGAACTCGAAGCTACAGCAACTCTCGGAATCCCATTCCGACCCTCGGATAAAATCTCACCTATCAACCGGAATTCGCCAAAATACTAACTTCACCAATTCAAGCCTAATTCTACACCGGACATCCTAAAAATATTCTGAACACACTCCTAAGTACCAATTCACCTAACGAAGCTATCCGAACCATAAAATACGCATTTCAAGGTCGTTTACCAAGAAGTCAACTCCCAGTTGACTTTCCCATTTTAAGGCTATTTTTAAAGACTAAGTGACTGAATTCTCATTTAACCATTCCGATTTCGAGCTTATCAACTCTAACACATCAATAATAGAATAATCGGTCTCTGATAAGTCAATAATAACAATNCACCACCAAAATTGCCGTGTAACCCACCATGCACCTATTCAGAGATTATTCCACATCACCCTGACCCATATAGGTCCAATAGCACCACACAGATGAAAATTCGAAATCCAATCGTGACCCATAAACCTTAGAACTAAATTCCCACTTCTGAGTCCATTCACAAAATAAAATTTCCACGACTATAAGCTAAAATCGTCTGAACACGCTGTATCAAGCCATATCCGTAACACAGGATGAAATTACATAATATACCGCATGACTCAACACTCATAGCGATGACTCCTAATCCCAATCGATGGTCATAACAACCCAATACTGGTAAATAACCTCTTATCAAACAAAACCTCACTTAAACACCTTCA
>ML271217.1:910-26093 GCA_005239495.1 Nicotiana undulata
GACTAACTCTAATCCTCTTTGTATCAACTAGCCTCTAGCTAATTTCTACAGATTTCAAGCTAACTCTAACTTGATCAATTTGTACCTATTACAATTGCTTCTAAGTAAGCTGAAAAGATACAATGTTAAAACTCCTACTACAATCAACTAGACTCAATACACAAACAATGGAACTGTTTCTTCTAGTTGAACTGTAGCCTTTGTATCGCACAACAATTCTGCTTGCAAAATATCTCTGGAACTTTTGCTTCAGATCTTGATTCACTTTAGTACTTGTGCGTCCCTTCTTTCAGCAGAAATACATTGATTATTTATAGAGTCTGTTTGTTGAGTCTGTGATTCAATTCTGATCCAACTCTTCCTTTGTAAACGAGTTTGATTGTAACTCAACTTCCTTCCTCTATTTCTGTCCTAGCTGAAATCAACTTCTGTCATCTCTATCAGTTTGCAACATTTTCGTATTAGGAGACATTCTCTTAGTTCTTTGATACTCAGCAATCACTGATATCTCCTAGACTTGTACGATTCTTGTTCCAACTGCTTCATTCAGATGTGTATGCTATGAGATGGTTTGGTTATGTCCTGCATCAATCTACAGATGCACCGGTCTATATTTCTGAAACTATGATGGGGGAGATATTAAAAAGAAACAGATAGACCTAAAATCACATGTATAAAGTGTCTCGAAAGACTTATAAATCCTTGGAATCAATACAGACTTAGCTAAAGATATGATACAATAGAAGAGTAAAATTTATATATGTAACACCTACTAGTTCAAAATAGGTTAGACTTGGTAGATAACTTCTATTATTATTATTATTATTATTATTATTATTATTATTATTATTATTATTATTATTATTATTATTATTATTATTATTATTATTATTATTATTATTATTATTATTATTATTATTATTATTATTATTATTATTATTATTATTATTATTATTATTATTATTATTATTATTATTATTATTATTATTATTATTATTATTATTATTATTATTATTATTATTATTATTATTATTATTATTATTATTATTATTATTATTATTATTATTATTATTATTATTATTATTGTTGTTGTTGTTGTTGGTGTTGCTTTTGTTATTATTATTGTTATTGTTATGTTATTGTTATTGTTATTGTTATTGTTATTGTTATTGTTATTGTTATTGTTGTTGTTGTTGTTGTTGTTGTTGTTGTTGTTAGGGGTGGGCATTCAGTACTTCGGTTCGGTATTTCGTTTATCAATTATCCATACCAAATATCGTACCAAAGTATTTCAGTACGGTTCGGTATTTCTTATTTTGGTTCGGTACGGTTTCGGTACGATTTCGGTTTAAACCATTTTTGTAACGACCCGACCAGTCGTTTTGAGCTCTAGCGCGTCATTTAGCGGTTGGAAGTCATGAACAGCTTCATTTCAGGTATTATGACTTGTGCGTATGGTCGGAGTTGAAATTCAGGAAGTTCGGAGTTGAATTGAAAGAAAAGTTTTCATTTCAGAAGCCAAAAAAATTGGAAGAATCCACTAAGACTGGGATTTTGAGTAAACGACCTCGGAATCGGGATCTGAAGGTACAAGCAGGTTCGTATGATGATTTCGGACTTGGGCGTACGTTCGGATCGGGTTTTGGATAACCCAGGAGCATTTCGGCGTATATTGTGGAAGTCACCATTTTTGAAGGAATTTCCTAAGTTTGGCTTGAGCGCATTTCAGAGATATTGATGTCCGTTTGGGATTCCGAGTCTGGGAATAGCTTCGTATGGTGATTCAGGAGTTGGGAGCGCGATCGGAAGTGAATTCGGATGTCCGGAGGTCAGTTTGAAGTCATTTGGCTAAAGATAGAAATTTGAAGGTTTTTGAAGAATCCGACCGGTAGTGGAAATTTTGATATCGGGGTCGGAATGTGATTCCAGAAGTTGGAGAAGGTCCGCAATGTCGAATATGACTTGTGTGCAAAATTTGGGGTCAATCGGATATGATTTGATGGGTTTCGGCGTCGGATGTAGAAGTTTAAAATTCTAAAATCTTAAAGATTTGGATTGGAGAGCGATTCGTCGTTTTGATGTTATTTAATGTGATTGGAGGCCTCAAGCAAGTCAGTTTCATGTTTTGGGATAGGTTGGTGTGATTGGACGGGGTCCCGGGGGCCTCGGGTGGATTTCGGTTGATTAACGGATCAATGTTTGAAGTTTAAGAAAGCTAAAGTTGATGTCATCTGGTGCGACTGCACCTGCGAGGCTTAGGCCGCAGGTGCGGCCTTTGGCACCGCAGGTACGAGGTTTGGGTGGCTTGGCTGGGAGCGCAGGTGCGATGTTATTTCCGCACCTGCGGAGGCGAAGATGCGGACAGTGGGGGCGGAGGTGTGAGTTTGGCAGGGGGCTGAGGAGGCCGCAGGTGCGAGAGGTTGATCGCAGGTGCGGATATTGGCCTGGGCAGAATGTTTTAAAACGGGAATTTTCATTTCTTCTCCCATTTGCATCTTGGCATGGGCGATTGTGGGGAGCTTCACGGAGGGATTTTCGTCATAGATCACAAGGTAAGTAATTTCTTCACGTTTTTGAGTTAAATACAAGGTTATTACATGGATTTGAACATGAAAATGTTGTGCAGATGGGGAAATTTGAAGAAAACCTAGAAATTTGGTAATTTGGATTTTAGCCACGAGTTGAGCATGAATATTTGAGTAAATCGTATATTTGAACTAGTAAAACTACGGGTAGAGTTTATCTTCGAGAAATTTCGGAATCTGGGCACGTGGGCCCAAGGGTATTTTGGTCAATTCAGTGAGCGGAATTGGGAAATTACATTATTTGAATTTGTTGTGAGTATTAGAGTGAATTTTCATTGCTTTGCCCGTTATTTGATAGTTTTGGGGCGTTGTGCATCCATTGGAGTCGTCGGAAGGGCTTGGAAGCCGGTTATGGAATTTCGGAGCGAGGTAAGTCCCCTTTCTAACTTTGTGAGAGGGAATTGTCCCCCTAGGTGAACTAATTAAGTATGTGTTACTAGTTGTGGGGGCTACGTATGTACGAGGTGACGGGAGTCCCTGCGTAGCTACTGTTATGCCATGTCCGGGTAGTCTAGGACCCACGAGCATGCCTTACTTGTTGTCCTGGTGAATTTATCAATGATATTAGCCTGGTGAGATGATCGAGTTAGTAATTGAATTCTAAAAAGGTTAGAGCTTATTTTCCTTAATCAATTGAGAAAAGAATGGATCCTTCCTTGCATAATTGTGTTCCTGATAAGGTTATATTATTGAACAATATTGAACCTGGCAGGTGAATTTCAAACATGATTTAAATACTATCTTCAGGTTCACCTAAAGAGAATTTTTAACACTTTCCTGAGGAGTTGTTTCTTGATAAAATGTGAATTATTATATGAATACGTGTACATATGAGCACCTGAGTCGCAGGTATGATTCGCGAGCAGGTTAGCCTTATTATTATTATTATGTTGACCACGTCGCATGATCGATTCGCGAGCGGGGAAAATAGATTCATCTATGGTTCGAGCCATTCGACCCTCGGCAGTGCATAGTTTATTATTGTGTGTCTGCTTCGTTCGACCCTCGGCATCTTTGATTGCGCATGTTAAATGCTGCGTATTTTCTACGATTTGTACATGATAAATGTTGCGTATTTCCTGTTATTTATACATGTTTATCGGCTTAAGAAAAAGTTGAAACGCTAGTTTAAATGAAGGATAAATGATGTGTAAGAGGTGAAATAAGTTTGATGTTTCTTGTCCCTGATTATTAATTGATTTTATATGATATTCATGCTTAGCACCTCACCTGATTATATTTATCCGACTTATAGCAAGTGTCTAATTTGACCTCTCGTCACTACCTCTCTGAGATTAGGCGGGATACTTACTGAGTACACGTTATTTTCGTACTCATGCTACACTTGTTGTGCATTTTGTTGCACAGGTACCTTCATAGCACAGTGGTTGATTTGGAGACTTAGACGGGTTGCATCATTCGGAGGCGTTCCGCAGCTGACAGAGTCTCCCTCCTATGTATTGGCACTTTATTTTAAAGCCTTTATCCAATTTGTAACTCGGACAAGCTTGTATAATTGTATAAATTCTTAGAAACTGCTCATGTACTTGTGACACCGGGTTCTAGGATATGTTTGGGATGTATCTTATTAAAATGGAAATATTGGACTGTAAATTTTCACCTAATGGACTTTTATTTAATTGTTACGTGTTAAAGAGGAAGGAAATGATTTCGGAACGTTAAAGCTGTAATTTAACTCAACTATTAGATGAGTGGCTGGCCTGACAGTGGTGTTCGGCGCCATCACGACCTTAATAGATTTTGGGTCGTGACAATATGGTATCAGAGCCCTAGGTTCCCTTAGGTTTCACGAGTCATGAGCAAGTCTAGTAGAGTTTTGCGGATCGGTACGAAGATGTCTGTACTTATCTTCGAGAGGCTACAAGGCTGTTAGGAGTACTTCCCTTCTTGATTCCTCATCGTGCGATTTGATTCCTTTAAGGCTGATGCCTATGTTTCTTCCTACTCAACCTCACGCGTCGCGAAGCGCTTGTTATGAATCGAGGATTTGAGGGATTTTAATGATACTATGGGGGTGGTGCGGGATGTTTCTCCCTGCGAAGTTGATTGAGGCTATTGTCGTTGCTCCGCGGAAGGGTAATATGTTGTTTTCAGCCAATAGTTGTGATTCTGAGAACTTTGAGGCTATGCTCAGATTGTTATGATGCTTACGATTGGTTATCGCGCGGTGTCGATATGATGGTAGAATGCTTGCCCATATGTTGGGGTGATGGATGGTTTGAAAGGAGGTCTTCACAGAGCGTAATTTCGAGATTTGAGTATTTTTGTTCCGGCGGAGGAAGGGCAATGGGACTATGAATGTTCAAAGTCTGGGGGATAAAGTAATAAAACTTGGTGTTATCAAGCAAGGTGGAGTTTTCATCTGTGATGTGGTATCGCTGTTTTAATCGAATAGAATGTGTAAGTCGCCGGTGTTATAGATCTTCGGTTGCATGGGGTCAGAGTACTGCGAAGAAGTATTGAAGAAGCGGTTATCAGATATCGTGGTGTGTGGTGGTTCTGAATTGAATAGTCATTGCTACTTAAGGTAGCTCGAGGAAGATGATCTTTGGGGAGTCGAAGTTATGGTAATCTGCTGGTTTAGGTGTTGTAGAGAATGATATAGAATTGAGGCAGAAATTGAGAAGCATGCGATGAAGAAAGTCATGTGAGAAGTGTCAGGCGGCGGTTAAAATTATAAAAGGGGCCAGGTATAAGAGAAGGAAGTCAGGTAGTGCTGAAGGGAATGAGTTTAACTAAAGTGGGAGAGTGGTAGCACGGTACATGAGTTCAGTGGTGAGACAGCTACCTAGCTTGAGGAAAAGTTTGGAGTGATTTGAGAGCCTTAGTGGATGGTGATTGGTTCCACGAACTTAAGTGAAATGTGGGTTATTTCGGCGGAAGGTTGGATACAACAGAGAGGAGTTGTTAGGGATAAAGAAGGACGCAATGTGGCGGTGAATTTGAAGATGTTGTAGCGCATTTAGTAGAGGTCCATGAGGAGCGGGCGGACAGGCAAGGTTGGTGAATGAGAGCAGGCTTGGGATGGGGTATTGATGTTGTAGAGAATATGCATCGTAGCGTTGTTGGACGGTGTTAGCTGGTGAATTCCACAGGTGGGTTGTCTCCTGTGAGTAGGTTAGCGGTTCTGTTGTTGGCATGTTTCTGCGAGGAATCCTAGTGGCTATTCGGTAGGAGGCAGAATGTGTGAATGGTGCTAGAGAATTTGAGTATTTAGGTAATGCTAACAGGAGAATTCGGAAGGATTGGACGGGTTGGTTGAGCAAGATCATGTTAGCAAAGGAGAAAGGATCTCAGCAGGGTCTAGAGTGGTGCAAGGATGTAGCTTCGGGCTAAGTGGGGGAGTCCCACCACCTGCAGTTGGGTTGTAGGATTGTGTCCTCTTGGATTGCAGATTGTCGGCGTATTAGCAAGTTGTTACTGCTAAGGGAAAGGAGTGAAAGGGTGATTGTGCGTGCGTGTCACGACCCGAAATCCCACCTTCAGGCCGTGATGGCGTCTAACGTTGAACTCGCTAGACAAGCCAACGTTTTGGATGAATTGACTTATTAACAATTAAAACAATAAACTCTAACTAGATAATCATGATAAAAATACGGAAGTTAATAGATTCTAAACTAAAATGGCCAATTTCGTAGAAATCCCTTTAAGTACAAAACCCAGAAATGGAGTCACAATCTCACGAACCAGACTAAGATTTGGCTAAAAACAACTGTTTGAAATAAAGTGATACATCTGTCTGGAAAATACACAAAATGACAGAAAGAAAGGATAGAAGGTGACGTCAGGGCCCAGGAACGTCTGCGGGTCTACCTCGATGTCTCCTGCGTGGACTGAAGGATACTCCTTCTAGCGGTGTCCACTAGGTCCGGCTGCGTAATCTGCACAACATAAAGAAGTGCAGGTGTAGCATCAGTACAACCGACCCCATATACTTAGTAAGTGCCGAGCCTAACCTCGGCGAAGTAGTGACGAGGCTAGCACACGACCGCAATTAATACCTGTGCAGTTCAATAATATAACAGGAAATAAACAGGAAATACAGTTACGGGGAAGAACATGCTGGGGATAAAGGGGCAACAATTACTAACACGGCAGAATTAAGTAATAACTGAAATGTAGGAGTAAAACAGGAATTAACATCTCGAAACGAGTAAATAAGCAGCAAAAGGCACGGCATGTCCCCTCGTGCATAGCCTCACAATAATGTCCCCTCGTGCATAAATAATAAAGTCACTCGGCACGGAATGTCCCCTCGTGTATAAGTAATAATCACTCAGCATGGAATGTCCCCTCGTAGACTCACAATCACTCAGCACGGAATGTCCCCTCGTGCATAATGTACACAGAAACAACAATTCAATATGAAGGTTTAGCAATAAGAAGTTCTAAATGTACAGAAATAACCAACAAAATTCTATCGTCCCGGCAAGGGACTCAACTATAACCAATCTCACTCAGAGGAATAATTTCAACAATAAAAATCCTCAACTAAACAATTAATCAATAAATTCCCACGTCATGAAAAAACCTCAACGTATCACCTCTAAATAACCAATTATTCATAACACAGAGAATATCAAGAACGCGGTATAAATCATCACATTTGACTCAAGGGCATGCTTGACCACAACACATAGGTACTCGTCACCTTACCTATACGTTGGACATGGAATACACATAGCAAATAAGCCTCTATACCTATTCCTTCAAGCTAAGGTTAGGCAAAACACTTACCTCGGCTCCAAAATGCAAGTCAAGCCTCAATCACCGCTTTCCCTCTTGAATCCAACTCCAAAACGATAGCATCTAGAAATAATCGACTCAATAATATCAATAAAGACTCGATAATTCAATTCCAAAGCCTAATTATACATTTCCCATCATTCTTCCAAATTTACCAAAAACCGACCCTGGGCCTGCTTGGTCCAAACACGAGGTTTGGACCAAAACCCGATCACACATTCCCCAACGAGCCCGAATATATGATTTGTTTTGAAATCAAACCCCAAAACGAGGTTGAATTCCCCAAAATTTCAAAAGCCCTAACTCTACCTAAAACCCCCAATTTCTACCTTGATTTCATGTTTTTAGACCTAGATTCTTGTAATAGATGATGAAAAAATGGAAGGAAATGGAGTTAGAATTGCTTACCTACGAAGCTATGGTGGAATGGCCTCCTAAGAATCGCCCAAGAAGAGTGGAGAAGAAGAAAATGGTGAAGGTTATGAAATTCCCGTAATGAATATTCTGATATTTGGAACTTTAAATAACTGGACGAATTAACTCTATGCGATCGCGGGAGGATGAATGCGATCGCATAGAGACCTGAGTCGTATGCACTGCGATCGCGGGTTACCTATTGCGATCGCACAGCTCTAAAATTCCCACCCTTCGCGATCGCACAAGAAAGGACGCGACCGCACTGAGTAACTCACCCCCAGCCCCCCTTACCTACCTATTACACTATGCAATCGCGGAGCAGTAGATGCGATCGCACAGTGCATCAGAGATCTTCACAAGCACAAAGCTATGCGATCGCGGAGAAGCCTATGCGATCGCATAGCAACCTACATCAGACACAAGAAAACCCCACAACACCAGATGTTTTCAACACTTTTGCACCCCGACACCTACCCGAAACTCACCCGAGCCCTCGGGGCTCAAAACCAAATACACACACACCCTCATAAACATCCTACGAACTTATTCGAGTAATTAGACCACCAAAATAACATCAAAAACAATGAATTAACCTCCAAAATCTATAGAATTTTCTCAAACTTCTAAATTTCCCATTTTTTATCCGAAACACGTCAAACCAAGTCCGTTTCTTATCAAATTTTACAGGCAACTCATAATAACCATATTAAACCTGTTTCGGGCTCCAGAACCATAATACGGGCCCGGTAACGCAAGTTTCACATCAAAGTTCATTTTCAAAAGTCTTTATTATTTTCAGAAAATAATTTTTCTTTAAAAATTCATTTCTCGAACTTGGGACCTCGGAATTTGATTCTGGGCATACGCCCAAGTCCCATATTTTCCTACGGACCCTCCGGGACCGTCAAATCACAGGTCCGGGTCCGGGTCCGTTTACCAAAAATGTTGACCAAAGTCAACTTTATTCAATTAATTATCATAAATTCAAATTTTTATCAAATTTCCACATAAAGGCTTCCCGGCTATGCGTCTGGGCTGCGCACGCACATCGAGTTGAGATTAACGGAGGCTTTCGGGGCCTCGAAACACATATTTAGTCAAATTTACACAGGATGACCTTTTGGGTCATCACAATCTCCACCTCTAAAACAAACGTTCGTCCTCGAACGGACATAGAAAGGTACCTGAATCAGGGAAAAGATGGGGATATCGGCTCCGCATATCGGACTCGGACTCCCAGGTAGCTGCCTCAACAGGCTGACCTCTCCACTGAACACGAACCGAAGGATAACTCTTCGATCTCAACTGACGAACCTGCCGAGCTAATATGGCTACCGGATCCTCCTCATAAGTCAAGTCCTTGTCCAACTAGACACCGCTGAAGTCAAGTACATGATATGGATTCGCAATATACCTCCGGAGCATAGATACATGAAACACCGGGTGCACGACTGATAAACTCGATGGCAAGGCAAGTCGATAGGCCACCTCTCCTATCTTATCCAGAATCTCGAATGGACCAATGTACCTCGGGCTCAACTTGCCCTTCTTTCCGAACCTCATCACGCCCTTCATGGGCGACACCCGAAGAAATACCCGGTCTCCTATCATGAATGCCAGATCTCGAACTCTACAATCCGCCTAACTCTTTTGCCTGGACTGAGCTGTACGAAGTCTATCCTGAATGATCTTCACCTTGTCCAAGGCATCCTGGACTAACTCAGAACCCAATAATCTAGCCTCTCCCGGCTCAAACCATCTGACTGGCGACCGACACCGCCTACCATACAACGCCTCATACGGAGCCATCTGAATGCTCGACTGATAGCTGTTGTTGTAGGCAAAGTCGGCTAAAGGAAAGAACTGGTCCCATGAACCACCAAAGTCAATGACACAAGCCCGTAACATATCCTCCAAAATCTGAATAGTACGCTCGGACTGTCCGTCCATCTGAGGATGAAATGATGTGCTCAACTCAATCAGTGTGCCCAACTCTCACTGAAATACTCTCCAGAAATGGGAGGTAAACTGAGTACTTCGGTCTAATATAATGGATATGGGCACCCCATGAAACCTAACAATCTCTCTCATATAGATCTTTGCCAACTTCTTCGCTGAATACGAAACTGATACCGGAACGAAGTGACTTGGTCAGCCTATCCACAACAACCCACACCGCATCAAACATCCTCTGAGCCCATGGGAGCCCAACTACAAAATCCATGGTGATACGCTCCCACTTCCATTCGGGAAGCTGAATCTGCTGCATCAAACCACCGGGTCTCTGGTGCTCGTACTTAACCTGCTGACAGTTCAAGCACCGAGCTACATAAGCTACAATATCCTTCTTCATCCTACGCCACCAATAATGCTACCGCAAGTCCTGGTACATCTTTGTGGTGCCCGGATGAATGGAATACTGGGAACTATGGGCCTCATGTAGTATCAACTCACGAATAGCATCAACATCAGGTACACAAATACGGCCTTGCATCCGCAGAACTTCCTCATCATTAACCGTAACCTGCTTAGCACCTTCGTGCCGGACTGTATCTCTAAGAACACATCAATGACGATCATCATATTGCCTGGCCCGAATACGATCATACAACGAAGAACGGGCCACGGTATGGGCCAAACACTGCGAGTCTCAGAAACCTCCAATCTCACAAATTGGTTGGCTAAAGCCTAAACATCCAAAGCAAGAGGTCGCTCTCCGACTGATAAATAAGCAAGACTACCCATACTAACTGACTTCTGGCTCAAAGCATCGGCCGCCACATTGGCCTTCCCCGGATGATAAAGAATGGTAATATCATAATCCTTCAACAACTCTAACCATCTTCTCTGCCTAATGTTCAACTCCTTTTGCTTGAAAAGATACTGCAAACTCTTGTGATCCGTGAACACCTCACATGGCACACCATACAAATAATGCCTCCAGATCTTCAACGCATGAACAATAGCTGCTAACTCCAAATCATGAACTGGATAATTCTTCTCATGAACCTTCAACTGACGAGAAGCATAGGCTATGACCTTGCCATCCCGCATCAACACTGCACCGAGCCCAACCCGTGAAGCATCACAATACACGGTATACGGTACTAAACCTGTGGGCAACACTAACACTGGTGCCGTGGTCAAGGCTAGGGCTGTGCATAGATAGGATTGGATCGGATTTAGCACATTTCGGATTCGGATTTCGGATTTCGGATTCTAGAAAATGCAATCTGAATCCGATCCGAATTATATCGGATCGGATTCGGATTTTAAAGTTTGGATCGGATCGGATTTCGGATCGTAAATGCCTCAATGTTGCAAACTAATATGTATATTTTCTTTGTAAAAGAGGCAATGCATTAAGAAAAATTCATGTTTATACAATTATGAGAGTACTATGGTGCCAATATAGCTAACTCTAGCAATTGTAAAGGTAATAACTTGGAGGAAGATGTAAAGAAAGTACTGACTATCCGAAATTAAAGTGTAGTATTTATACATTGCCTAATAATTTCGGATTTCGGATCGGATCGGATTAAAATATACCAATCCGAATCCGATCCGAAATCCAAAATTTTTATAAACACAATCCGAAATCCGGTCCAATCCGAAATCCGAAATCCGAAATTGAATGGATCGGTTCGGATTTCGGATATCCGATCCAAATGAACAGCCCTAGTCAAGGCTATCTTGAGCTTCTGAAAGCTCGCCTCACACTCATCCGACCACCTGAACTGGGCACTCTTCTGGGTCAACCTGGTCATCGGGGCTGTTATAGATGAAAAGCCCTCCACAAATCGGTGATAATAACCTGTTAAGCCCAAGAAGCTCCGAATCTCTACAGCTGAAGTGGGTCTAGGCCAATCTCTGACTGCTGAAATCTTCTTGGGAACCACCTGAATACCCTCTGCCGTCACAACATGGCCCAGAAATGCCACTGAACTCAACCATAACTCACACTTAGAAAATTTGGCATACAACTGCCTATCCCTCAGAGTCTGGAGGACGACTCGAAGGTACTGCTCATGCTCCTCTCGGCAATGGGAGTAAATCAAGATATCATCAATAAACACAATCACAAATGAGTCCAAATATGGTCTGAACACACGGTTCATCAACTCCATAAATGCAGTGGGGGTATTTGTCAACCCAAATGACATCACCAAGAACTCATAATGCCCATAACGAGTGCGAAAGGTCGTCTTAGGGACATCAGACGCCCTAATCCTCAGCTGATGGTAACTTGATCTCAAGTCTATCTTGGAAAACACTGTAGCACCCTGAAGTTGGTCAAATAGATCATCAATCCTTGGCAAAGGATACCTATTCTTAATAGTAACCTTATTCAGCTGCCGGTAGTCAATACACATCCTCATTGATCCATCTTTCTTCTTAACAAACAACATTGGAGCACTCCAAGGAGAAACACTAGCCTAATGAAGACTTTATCCAACAAGTCCTGCAACTTCTCCTTTAATTCCTTCAACTCTAGCGGGGCCATACGATAAGGCGGAGTAGAAATGGGTTGAGTGCCCGGAGCCAACTCAATGCAAAAATCAATATCCCTGTCGGGTGGCATACCCGGCAGGTCAGTAGGGAATACCTCCGAAAACTCACGAACTATGGGCACAGACTCCACAGAAGGAACCTCAGCACTAGAATCACGAACAAAGGCCAAATAGGCTAAACAACCCTTCTTGACCATGCGCGGAGCCTTCATATAAGAAATAACTCTACCAGAAGAATGACTAGGAGTCCTTCTCCACTCCAAACGAGTTACTCTTGGTAAGGCTAAGGTCATTGTCTTGGCATGACAGTCCAGAATAGCATGATAGGGAGATATCCAATCCATCCCCAATATAACATCAAAGTCAACCATATCCAGAAGCAAAAAATCAACCTGAGTCTCCATACCACCAATGGCCACTAAGCAAGTACGGTAGACTCGATCTACCACTATAGAATCTCCCACCGGGGTAGACACATATACAAGAGCACTCAGGGAATCACGGGGAATGCTCAAATAAGGGTCAAAATATGAAGACACATAAGAGAAAGTAGAACCCGGATCGAATAACACCAAAGCATCTCGACTGCAAACTGAAATCGTACCTGTGATAACTGCGTCAGAGGCCTCAGCATCAGGCCTGGCCGGAATAGCATAGCATTGGGGCGGAGCCCCTCCAACCTGAACATCTTTGGGTCGACCTACTACGGCATGACCTCTACCTCTCGTGGCATGCCCTCCACCTCTATGAGTCTGACCTCCACCTATGGCACCACGACCACCACCCCTAGCTGGCTGAGGGGGTGGGGGTACACCTGATGCGGGAACCATGGCACGGGAACTCTGATACTGAGAACCACCAAAACCTCGGGGGCAAAACCTGGAAATATGCCCCCACACCACCACAAGTGAAGCAAGACCTCGGCTGCGGAGATTACTAACCCGGTAACTGTCCCTGACAACCAGAATGACCACCCTGAAAGCTCTGAATCGGTGGTGCACTGATAGGAGTTGAAGGTGCATTGCGGGATACCTGGAGTGCTGACTAAAAAGGCCTAGGGGGATGGCCTCTGCCAAAGGAATCTCTGCCTCCCGATGAGGCACCACTGAATCGGCCAAAATGACGAGGTCTCTTGTCAGATGCCTGACCACTACCCTGCGATAATACCATCTCAATGCGCCTGGCCACATCGGTTGCATCCTAAAAGGAGATATCAGTACCCGTCTCTCTGGCCATATGAAGTCTGATGTGCTGATCTAGACCCTCAATAAATCTTCGAACACTCTCCCGATCAGTGGGAGTATCATAATAGCATGCTTGGCTAGAGTAATGAACCTAGTCTCGTACTGAGTGACGGACATGGAGCCCTGCTGGAGACTCTCAAACTGCCTCCGAAGATCCTCTCTCTGAGTAACTGGAAGAAACTTCCCCAAGAACAACTCGGAGAACTGATCCCAAGTCAGAGGTGCAGACCCAGCTGGTCTGGTCAAGCAGTAATCTCTCCACCAAGTCTTGGCGGTGCCACAAAGACGAAATGTAGAAAAGTCAACTCCATTGGACTCCACTATGCCCATGTTCCGAAGAACCTCATAACAACTATCCAAATAATACTGGGGATCCTCTGATGGTGCACCAGTGAAAGTAGTAGGGAACAACTTGGTGAATCTATCCAATCTCCATAGAGCATCTGCCGACATGGCTGCTCCCTCAACTGTTAGTGCCACAATACCCGGCTGAGCTACTCCGGCTGTCTGAGGTGCCGGAGTCTGAAACTGAGGATCTAACTGCTCCGGTGTACGAGTAGCAGGAGTCTGGGTCCCTCCCCCAGCCTGAGAGACGGTTGGTGCAGTAGGAAGAAGATCGGCCTGAGCCACACTCTCCATGAGTGCCACCAAGCGGACTAGAGCGTCCTGAAGCACTGGGGTGGCAATGAATCCCTCTGGGACCTGAGCAGGTCCAACTGGGACTGTCTGAACGGGAATCTCCTCTGTGAACTCAACCTGAGGATCCTCCGCTGGGGCTGCTGCTCGGGGCTGAGCCCTGCCCCGGCCTCGGCCTCTAGTACGGCCTCGACCTCGGCCCCTCGTAGGAGCTACAACAGGAGTATCAGACTGCCGATCGGAGCCTGGGGAAGCACGTGTCCTCGCCATCTGCGAGAGAATAGAATAGAAACTCAATTAGCATTTTGAATTCAAGTCGCACGACAGAGAAAAAGAAATATGAGGTCATTCCTAACTTTGCAGCCTCTAGGGGATAAGTACAGACGTCTCCGTACCGATCCCTCAGACTCTACCAAGTATGTCCGTGAGTTGTGAGACCTAAGCAACCTAGAGCTCTGATACCAACTTGTCACGACCCGAATTCCCACCTTCAGGCCGTGATGGCGTCTAACGTTGAACTCGCTAGACAAGCCAACGTTTTGGATGAATTGACATATTAACAATTTGAAACAATAAACGCTAACTAGATAATCATGATAAAAATACGGAAGTTAATAGATTCTAAACTAAAATGGCCAATTTCGTAAAAATCCCTTTAAGCACAAAACCCAGAAATGGAGTCACAATCTCACGAACCAGACTAAGATTTGGCTAAAAACAACTGTTTGAAATAAAGTGGTACATCTGTCTGGAAAATACACAAAATGACAGAAAGAAAGGATAGAAGGTGACGTCAGGGCCCACGAACGTATGCGGGTCTACCTCGATGTGGCATGCGTGAACTGAAGGATACTCCCTCTAGCGGTGTCCACTGGGTCCAGCTGCGTAATCTGCACAACATAAAGAAGTGTAGGTGTAGCATCAGTACAACCGACCCCATGTACTGAGTAAGTGCCGAGCCTAACCTAGGTGAAGTAGTGACGAGGCTAGGACACGACCGCAATTAATACCTGTGCAGTTCAATAATATAACAGGAAATACAGTTACGAGGAAGAACATGTTGGGGATAAAGGGGCAACAATTACTAACACGGCAGAATTAAGTAATAACTGAAATGTAGGAGTAAAACAAGAATTAACATCTCGAAACGAGTAAATAAGCAGCAAAAGGCACGGCATGTCCCCTCGTGCATAGCCTAACAATAATGTCCCCTCGTGCATAAATAATAAAGTCACTCGGCACGGAATGTCCCCTCGTGTATAAATAATAATCACTCAACACGGAATGTCCCCTCGTGCATAAATAATAATCACTTGGCACGGAATGTCCCCTCGTAGTCTCACAATCACTCGGCACGGAATGTCCCCTCGTGCATAATGTACACAGAAACAACAACTCAATATGAAGGTTTAACAATAAGAAGTTCTAAATGTATAGAGATAACCAACAAAATTCTATCGTCCCGGCAAAGGACTCAGCTATAACCAATCTCACTCAGAGGTATAATTTCAACAATAAAAATCCTCAACTGAAAAATTAATCAATAAATTCCCACATCATGAAACAACATCAACGTATCACTTCTAAATAACCAATTATTCATAACATAGAGAATATCAAGAACGCGTATAAATCATCACATTTGACTCAAGGGCATGATTGACCACAACACATAGGTACTCGTCACCTTACCTATATGTTGGACATGGAATACACATAGCAAATAAGCCTCTATACCTATTCCTTCAAGCTAAGGTTAGGCAAAACACTTACCTCGGCTCCAAAATGCAAGTCAAGCCTCAATCACCGCTTTCCCTCTTGAATCCAACTCCGAAACGATAGCATCTAGACATAATCGACTCAATAATATCAATAAAGACTCGATAATTCAATTCCAAAGCCTAATTATACATTTCCCATCATTCTTCCAAATTTACCAAAAACTGACCCCGGGCCCGCTTGGTCCAAAGACGAGGTTCGGACCAAAACCCGATCACAGATTCCCCAACGAGCCCGAATATATGATTTGTTTTGAAATCCGACCCCAAAACGAGGTTGAATTCCCCAAAATTTCAAAAGCCCTAACTCTACCTAAAACCCCCAATTTCTACCTTGATTTCATGTTTTTAGACCTAGATTCTTGTAATAGACGATGAAAAAATGGAAGAAAATGGATTTAGAATTGCTTACCTACGAAGCTATGGTGGAATGGTCTCCTAAGAATCGCCCAAGAAGAGTGGAGAAGAAGAAAATGGTGAAGGTTATGAAATTCCGATAATGAATATTCTGATTTTTGGAACTTTAAATAACTGGACGAATTAACTCTATGCGATAGCGGGAGGATGAATGCGATCGCATAGAGACCTGAGTCGTATGCACTGCAATCGCGGGTTACCTATTGCGATCGCACAGCTCTAAAATTCGCACCCTTCGCGATCGCACAAGAAAGGACGCGACCGCACTGAGTAACTCACCCCCACCCCCCCTTACCTACCTATTACACTATGCAATCGCGGAGCAGTAGATGCGATCGCACAGTGCATCAGATATATTCACAAGCAAAAATCTATGCGATCGCGGAGAAGCCTATGCGATCGCATAGCAGCCTACATCAGACACCAGAAAACCCCACAACACCAGATTTTTTCAACATTTTTGCACTCCAACACCTACCCGAAACTCACCCGAGCCCTCGGGGCTCAAAACCAAATACACACACACCCTCATAAAAATCCTACAGACTTATTCGAGTAATTAGACCACAAAAATAACATCAAAACAATGAATTAACCTCCAAAATCTATAGAATTTTCTCAAACTTCTAAATTTCCCATTTTTGATCTGAAACACGTCAAACCAAGTCCGTTTCTTACCAAATTTTACAGGCAACTCATAATAACGATATTAAACCTATTACGGGCTCCGGAACCATAATACGGGCTCGGTAACGCAGGTTTCACATCAAAGTTCATTTTCAAAAGTCTTTATTATTTCAGAAAACAATTTTTCTTTAATAATTTATTTCTCGGACTTGGGACATCGAAATTCGATTCCGGGCATACGCCCAAGTCCCATATTTTCCTACGGACCTCCGGGACCATCAAATCATGGGCCCGGGTTCGTTTACCAAAAATGTTGACCAAAGTCAACTTTATTCAATTAATTATCATAAATTCAACTTTTTATCAAATTTCCACATAAAGGCTTCCCGGCTACGCACCCGAGCTGTGCACGCACATCGAGGTAAGATTAACGAAGGCTTTTGGGGCCTCGGAACACAAATTTAGTCAAATTTACACAAGATGACCTTTTAGGTCATCACATTGGGATTTGAGGAATGTATGCTAAAGTTAGCCCTGTTGGACCAGGGTTAGACTTGAAAGATTCAGGATTATGCTTAAGGCATAGGCAAGTTGTAAGGGTAGTGACTCAGTCACGTGCTTCATTGAGAGCATGTTCATGTGCTAGAAGAGCCTTGGAGTTGATTGTATTCAGGGCCAGTCAGAGTGGGTGACTCTCAGTGGTGGTCCTAATAAATTTGAAAGTTAGAGAATGCGGTGTTTAAGGGTTTCAAGCAGCAGTATGATTAAGAATCGAGTTTTTGCAACGTAATTTCTGAGAAAAGGGAAAGCGGTTGGAATGTTCTATGTTATTTTTTGGCATGCAGGATAGTATTGGAGGAGTGAGGGAAATAAAACTCCGAGTTGTAGAAAGATTATCAAGAGGGCGTGAGACGGGTTGTGGGATTTAGGCAGCCTGGTCTCGTGAATCAAGGTCACTCGGGATGAGTGAGGGTTGAGTTTGCTATGAGTTGAAGGAAGTTACTACTATCTCTGAGGCAATTAAGATGATTAAAAGAAGATAGATTGTGTAGCCATGGTTGAAATGGCACATGTACGGCGTGATCAATTCCTTCGGTGTGATTGTGTATGTGTATAGTTTGTACAGATGGATGTGGGGCTTGTCGGCCGTCGTAATAGATTTCAGCTGGAGGCATTCAAGTGCTATGGCATGTCAGGTGTAGGCGGATCCCGGAAGGTTATGGTGGTTCAGACCACCACTTAAGGATTCGCATGTATGGTGGTTGTGAGAATCCACTTGTGTATGGTTATGATTCTCGTGAATTGAGGTAAGTAAAAGGTTTTCTATATGATGAAGTGCTCACCCTAGTAGTGGTTCAGGAGTTATGATGGAATTCCTATGCTATTCCATATCGGCATGTTAGGTGTAGTAAGCAGTATGTAACTGGAAGTAAGAATCGAGATTTGCGGTTCGGTGTTAACAAGGATGTCATGAGCTCGGAGGAGCAAGAACAAGGGATTTGAATGTTTAGGATGACCTGATGTTGTCTTCAGTGTTACCTGAGATTGATGTTTGGTGAAAGAGGATTTGTACCCTGGTCATGGGTTCTTGATGCGTTTTGCAGCGATTGTGTGGTCGGTGGTATGGAGGTGAAAACTTGTTACCTTGTGTAGGAAGTCGTGGGAGCTTAACTGCGGGAAGGTTGCATCGGTGTGACTTGTAGTCACCTGAGGGATTGAAAGGATTAGACCGAGTATAAAGGAGTGTAACATTGCTTAATTGAGAATTTATGCCTGGAAGGCGTTCGGTTCAGTTGATTGTGGATTGTGGGGTGTTTGTCCCGGCTATGATGGTTGTTCTTGTGTATTATGAGAGGAATCGGGGTGTTATGGACCCAGGTGAAGTTATTAGCCTAGTTCAGTGCAAGCAGAATCGACTGGAAGTGTGTGAATGGATTAAAACAAGATCATGGGCTTCATGTGAGTTAGATGTGTTCGTTTCAGAATAGCGCTCCTCGAGGAGGGGTGTGGGATATCAGATGTTTTCCATCTTCGTCAAATTCATGTGATATTACGATTGTTCTGTGTGAGTTGTGAAACAGCTTGATAATTCCTTATGTGTTGAGATTCCACATAGTGATGAGGTTATGTGAGCAGAATGGCTCTCGAGATTCAGATTATATGTCGCACCTCAATTGTGCTTGAGTTCGTAGCATATGGCTCTATCAGTCTCCCCAGAATGGTATTATGCACTTAGCGTGCTTGTGACCAGTATTCAGTAATTTATCATAGCGGACAATTCGGCTCCGTATATATTTCCTTATGTAAATTTTATGATGGGATCAGGTGGCACGCGGCCACAGGTATGTTATACGGATCGGGTTGCATGTCGCAGCAGTGTGATGTTAAGTACGGTTCCTATAATCATCATTCTTGTGTCTTACTTCCTAGTCTCTGAGGAAAGTTTATATTAGTAGTGTGAGTCGAGTAGTCCCTTCCTGAGTCATTTCCTTGTGTATCATGCTTGAATTGTGGCCTCGTGTGAGACTGTTGGTCATGTCTGGGGTGATTGGTTGTCTGAGTAGTTCATGCTGGGTGAGACGAGATTCATAAATCTGGGATCAGTGCTATAAGATTATGTGAAGTATGTTCAGGGCAATTGCTAGTATGTGGTTAGTAATGAGGTGATGATTTTAGTCAAAAAGGAGAGATTCAATGTTTGGTTAACTCTGCAGGTGGTTAGGAATTTCTGCACATCTCTTCCGTTGTGGTGGTATCATCAACATTATAACAGAATGTATGTATATATATATATATATATATATATATATATATATATATATATATATATATATATATATATATNAAGGTGCATTGGGAGGATCAGATTCGTAGTATTTTGGTTGTTAAGGTTCAGGGAAGGTCATGACGGCTAGATAATGAATTATGCGGTGCATGGTACTTATTCAGTAAAGGTACGCGGTCATGTTTTGGTACCTCGTGTGGTAGTTGATGCGGTGATTATATATTGGAGATGGGTCTGGCAGAGGAATTTCAGGTGTTGGAACTAGGTTCTTAGCTTATTGCATAGGTAAAAGAGGATATCTTTAGGATTGATCAAGCTTATGTGCTCAACTGGGTTGTGGCAGCCTAGGCGGGTGCACCGGGTGTTAAACAGTGATTTCAGATAACTCAAGAGAAGTTCTTGGCACGTTCGAGGACGAACATCTGTTTAAGTGGGGGAGAATGTAACGACCCAACCGGTCGTTTTGAGCTCTAGCACGTCGTTCAGTGGTTGGAAGTCATGAACAGCTTCATTTCAAGTATTATGACTTGTGCGTATGGTCGGAGTTGAAATTCAGAAAGTTCGGAGTTAAATTGAAAGAAAAGTTTTCATTTCAGAAGCTTAAAAATTGGAAGAATCAACTATGACTGGGATTTGGAGTAAACGACCTCGGAATCAGGATCTGAAGGTTCCATCAGGTTTGTATGATGATTTCGGACTTGGGCGTATGTTCGGATCGGGTTTTGGATAACCCGGGAGCATTTCGGCGTATATTGTGGAAGTCAGCATTTTTTAAGGAATTTCCTAAGTTTGTCTTGAGCGCATTTCAGAGATATTGATGTCCGTTTGGGATTCCGAGTCTGGGAATAGCTTCGTATGGTGATTCGGGAGTTAGGAGCGCGATCGAAAGTGAATTCGGATGTCCGGAGGTCAGTTTGAAGTCATTTGGCTAAAGATAGAAATTTGAAGGGTTTTGAAGAATCCGACCGGAAGTGGAAATTTTGATATCGGGGTCAGAATGCGATTCCGGAAGTTGGAGAAGGTCTGTAATGTCGAATATGACTTGTGTGCAAAATTTGGGGTCAATCGGATATGATTTGATGGGTTTTGGCGTCAGATGTAGAAGTTTGAAATTCTAAGTTCTTAAATATTTGGATTGGAGAGAGATTCGTCGTTTTGATGTTATTTAATGTGATTGGAGGCCTCGAGCAAGTCAGTTTCATGTTTTGGGACAGGTTGGTGTGATTGGACGGGGTCCTAGGGGCCTCGGGTGGATTCCGGGTGATTAACGGATCAATGTTTGAAGTTTAAGAAAGCTGAAGTTGTTGTCATCTGGTGCGACGCACTTGCGAGGCTTTGGCTGCAGGTGCGGCCTTTGGCGCCGCAGGTGCGAGGTTTGGGTGGCTTGGCTGGGAGCGCAAGTGCTTCCGCACCTGCGGAGGCGCATATGCGGACAGTGGGGGCGCAGGTGCAAGTTTGGCAGGGGGCTGGGAAGGCCGCATGTGCGGGTGTTTGGGCGCACCTGCGGGATCGCAGGTGCGAGAGGTTGATCGCAGGTGCGGATATTGGCCTGGGCAGAATGTTTTAAAACGGGAAATTTTCATTTCTTCTCCCATTTTCATCTTGGCATGGGCGATTGTGGGGAGCTTCACGGAGGGATTTTTGTCAGAGATCACAAGGTAAGTAATTTCTTCACGTTTTTGAGTTAAATACAAGGTTATTACATGGATTTGAACATGAAAATTTTGGGCAAATTGGGAAATTGGAAGAAAACCTAGAAATTTGGTAATTTGGATTTTAGCCACGAGTTGAGCATGAATATTTGAGTAAATCGTATATTTGAACTAGTAAAACTACGGGTAGAGTTTATCTTTGAGAAATTTCGGAATTCGGGCACGTGGGCCCAAGGGCATTTTGGTCAATTCATTGAGCGGAGTTGGGAAATTATATTATTTGAATTTGTTGCGAGTATTAGAGTGAATTTTCATTGCTTTGCCCGTTATTTGATAGTTTTGGGGCGTTGTGCATCCATTGGAGTCGTCGGAAGGGCTTTGAAGTCGGTTATGGAATTTCGGAGCGAGGTAAGTCTCTTTTCTAACTTTGTGAGGGGGAATTGTCCCCCTAGGTGAACTAATTAATTATGTGTTACTAGTTGTGGGGGCTACGTACGTACGAGATGACGGGAGTCCGTGCGTAGATACTGTTATTCCATGTCCGGGTAGTCTAGGACCCACGAGCATGCCTTACTTGTTATCCTGGTGAATTTATCAATGATATTAGCCTGGTGAGATGATCGAGTTAGTAATTGAATGCTAAAAGGGTTAGAGCATATTTTCCTTAATCAATTGAGAAAAGAATGGATCCTTCCTTGCATAATTGTGTTCCTGATAAGGTTATATTATTGAACAATATTGAACCTGGCAGGGTGAATTTCAAACATGATTTAAATACTATCTTCGGGTTCACCTAAAGAGAATTTTTAACATTCCTGAGGAGTTATTTCTTGATAAAATGTGAATTATTATGTGAATACGTGTACATATGAGCACCTGAGTCGCAGGTATGATTCGCGAGCAGGTTAGCCTTATTATTATTATGTTGACCGCGTCGCATGATCGATTCGCGAGCGGGGAAAATAGATTCATCTATGGTTCGAGTCGTTCGACCCTCGGCAGTGCACAGTTTATTAATGTTGGTCCGCGCCGTTCGATCCTCGGCATCTTTGATTGCGCATGTTAAATGCTGCGTATTTTCTGTGATTTGTACATGATAAATGCTGCGTATTTCTTGTGATTTATACATGTTTATCGGCTTAAGGAAAAGTTGAAACGCCAGTTTAAATGAAGGATAAATTATGTGTAAGAGGTGAAATAAGTTTGATGTTTCTTGTCCCTGATTATTAATTGGTTTTATATGATATTCATGCTTAGCACCTCACCTGATTATATTTATCTGACTTATAGCAAGTGTCTAATTTGACCTCTCATAGGCGGGATACTTATTGAGTACACGTTATTTTCGTACTCATGCTACACTTGCTGTGCATTTTGTTGCACAGGTACCTTCATAGCACAGTGGTTTATTTGGAGACTTAGACGGGCTACATCATTCGGAGGCGTTCCGCAGCTGACAGAGTCTCCCTCCTATGTATTGGCACTTTATTTTAAAGCCTTTGTCCAATTTGTAACTCGGACAAGCTTGTATAATTGTATAAATTCTTAGAAACTGCTCATGTACTTATGACACCGGGTTATGGGATATGTTTGGGATGTATCTTATTAAAATGGAAATATTGGACTGTAAATTTTCACCTAATGGACTTTTATTTAATTGTTACGTGTTAAAGAGGAAGGAAATGATTTCGAAACGTTAAAGCAGTAATTTAACTCAACTATTAGATGAGTGGTTGGCCTGACAGTGGTGTCCGGCGCCATCACGACCTTAATAGATTTTGGGTCGTGATAATTTTCTGCTTCATGGACCACAACAAAGGTATAAGTTTTGTCTGGTGTAGCTGGAGGAGTTTTCAGTAACTAGAACGTTTAGTTTGTGTTGTAATTCTTTTGGTAACTGTTAGAACCTTTGCTGGTATGGTTCATCCACTTTTTGCTTTATATTTTGCCTTTAAACTAGTGAAAATGAAAGTTCAAGCAGGTATTTTTATCAACTTTTTAAATTTTCCAAGGACGATCTTGATTATTTCCTACTTGTATTTCACAATTAATATATTAGTTTTACTGCTATTATTATACTCAATCACTACATTATTTAAATTTTGGTACTTGTTAAAAGATGAGTAATATTGTGTACTAGTCATATTAAGGAAGACCAAACAAAATGAGTTCAAAGAAAAGATTGTTATGAAATAATAAAAGAAGAAGAACAATATTGCATAGAAAGAGAGAGATGAAATTGTTATTAAATTTTGGGATGATTTACAATGGGGTAAAACCCCTCTATTTATAGGGAAAGAGTGACTTAGCCACCAAGTAACAAACACTAGAATCTCTCTAGAATATAGACATTCACCTTAAATAGAATTCTATTTATAACACTCCCCCTTGAATGTATATTCAACAAATAATGTGCCTCGTTAAAACCTTAACTAAAATAAAACCCAATGGGAAAAAAATCTCGTAAAGGAAAAAGAGTACACATGTTTAAAAATACGCCTTTTGGTTGCCTCGTTAAAAACCTTGCAAGAAAAACCCAGTGGGACAAAACCTTGTAAGGGAAAAAGAGTGCAACGCGCATTAACTCCCCCTGATGAGAGCATCAATTCATATCCTTGAGCCTTCGCATCTCAATCTTGTGCACTAGCTTCGTGAAGGTTGACGCCACCAGAGATTCGATGAATAAATCATCCATATTAACTTCAATGAATATGTTGCACCTTGAAAATTCTCGCTATCACATTATCATGCCTATAGTTATAGCAAGATACAAATGTGCACAAATTGCACTTAGGATGTAGTACTTCATGACCAAGAATTCTATATGCTTTAAGCAATATCCGTCAGGGATTGTCATATAAGTTAAGTCATATAAGCCATATGAATGGACTTTAGATGCATATCAAGTTTTCATGTCATGCCAGACATATGAGATACATGATAGTGATTGCACATACCATTGACTATATATTTTCGAGTGTTTGAACTATATGTCAAAAATTACATATATTTCGTATGAAACCAATTCTTTCGAATTGTGTCTGTTCCATTTGGCCAATATTTTTGTGTCCGTATTCGATAGACTTAAAATTCTCATCTATACTTTGCGCTATGACAGATGTCGTCGACGAACATTTTATATCGGTTCCAATATATATATATATATATATATATATCCCACCTTTCAGACCGTGACTGCGTCTAACGTTGAACCGCTAGACAAGCCAACGTACACGACATTTTGACTTCGATAAAACAACGTAACGGTATTAAAGCCATTAACCTGCAAACCTTTACTGGAATATCTCGAATTCATTTACTTTCAACCTTTACTGAAACATCCCAAATTACCTCAAAAGTTTTACAGCAGAAAAATAATAATACTTCAAAAACGCATAATGAAAGGATAAAGACAATAACATCGCAAAAATCCCAAAACCGGGGTGTCACAACCTCATGAACTATCTAAACTGAGTGCTAAATACAGAGTCTGAAAGGAAATATATAATTATCTTGGAACTAGGAGAAAAAGTAAGACAATGAGGAATCCAAATGCAGGAGAGACACCAAGGCCCACGAACGCCAGCGGGTATACCTTGAAGCTCTGGGTGGACTGAAGGTGACTCCCTTAATGCGGTCCACTGGGTCCGGATGCGAGATCTGCACAACATTAAGAAGTGCAGTGTAGTATGAGTACAACTGACCCCATGTACTGAGTAAGTGTTGAGCCTAACCTCGGCCGAAGTAGTGACGAGGCTAGACTT
>MDKH01114897.1:0-18669 GCA_005239495.1 Nicotiana undulata
CCAACAATGCCATATGCCACGACCTTTTATAACCCAGGTGTGTCAGAGTTCCTAAGGACCTCAAAGGATCCCAGACAGTGCTCACACCCCGGGTACCCTAGCTAGGAATGAGCAGGTGCAGTGTGGAATGTCGGCCTTGTGTGTCAGAGTTCAATGGGTACTCAAATGGTCCCCAAGGCAGTGCTCACACGAAGGGGGCTGAACTTAAAAACTAGGAGTAGTGAGATGTGCTTAGAGTTTTCAGAAGGAGTTGAGTTGAAAAGAGTTTTCTGACATAATTGTTTTGAAAAATAGCTTTAGAGAATATCATAAGAGTTTGTTTTATGAAACTAGTTTGAAGAGGAAAAGAGACAGGACAATCAGCAACTTAGACAACATACATAGTTCAGGAAACAAACACAAACAAGGAAAAGGGAATTAGGGACAAGTAATACACTTGTGAAAGCATTTTTGCACATAAGTTAACGTCAGAGAAGTCTTACAGAACTTAACTAGTTACAGCAATGATCTATCACAAATGTTCATGCCAAAGAGTTTAATAGCACTAGATTGAGGGGGTGCCAGACAGAGTTACACATTAGGTTCAAAGGAAAGGTTCAGCATTACATAGTAACTAGGTATCATGAGTACATGTTTGTAGTGTCAGTAATCAGGGGGGTAAGGCAGATTCATAATAGAACATATAAGAAAAGTATTGGACATGCTTAACTGAAGGGGAAAAGAGATCACATAGACAAGTAGACATGCTAAACATAGAGGGAAAGAGAGATCACATAGACAAAATAAACATGCTGCACAAAAGGGAAAGAGAGATCACATGGACAAAATAAATATGTTGAACTAAAGGGAAAGAGAGATCACATAGACAAACTAGACATGCTAATTGCAAGGCAAACAGCATAACCACAAGTAGAAGCATAAGAGACAAAGAAGGAGTCTTAATATAAACAGAAACATATTGTTTTAGATGTTGTAGGCTTAAACTGAAACCATACCAGTTGAATGAGAGAAATGAAGAGCAGCAAAGTGAAAAGAGGCAGAGCAGTAGTGTGTAGATGCAACAGAACAATATGGCAACAGAGCAATAGCACAATAGAATCACTCAGTTTTGGCTTGCAGCCAACTGAGTTGCAAGTAACCGCAAGAGAAGCGAGACAATATGTGTGTGTGTGTAAGAGAGAGCTTAGAACATTGTGTCTTGTTCTTGTTCATGTTATTGAAAGGCTCTAGTATTTATAGTTGAAAAACAAGTAGTAGAATAAGGTAGGAATCACAGTTTAAGGAACTTGGAGTCAATTATACAGGAAATTAAACCAAGTAACCCCTTAAGTCAAGGGATTTAATTCAAACGGTAAAGAGTCAAATAAGGCAAAGAGGACCAGTTCAGGATTAATAAGGAAAGAATCAATTCAATCAGTAATTGATAAAAGCTTAGAATCAGTAAAATAAAAGTCAACCCAAGTCTTCCCTTAATTAAGGGAATCATTTCAAAGGTAAGGAAGAGGTGGCAAATAAGGAAACAATTCACATAGTGGGGGTATAAGGGAATAATTCTAACGTTGCTAGTATAAAATAAGTAATTAGGGTTAGGTACTTAGGGTCTAATTGAGGAAATAACAGTAACAATCAATTAATAGTGCAGTCAAACACATAAAAGGTAATAGAATAATTTAAAGTTGTACAAACAAGGAAAATAGTCGGAAATCAGTAAGAGTATTCACACAAAAATCAAGGATTCGAAATTGATACTAATTATGGGAAGGTCTCATGTATCTAAAGAGATATTCAGAATCAACATATGGAAATCAATATAGTACTACTCACAATCATTCAAGGATTCAAGATAGTACTGATTCAAGCATAAGAAGCAACAAAATCAAAGACCCAATAGCATAGTGAAGCAATAATCACGAAGAAACATGAATTATTCATGGGAAACAGACACACTTACAAATCGAAAGAAAAGACATACTAAGGACCTAGAGCACGGTGTTAAAACTAAATTTTAACATAGTAAATCGTTATTAAAGGTGATAAAACATTTAAGCAATGTGAGAAAATCACTTGAACTTTGAGCAATCGTTTGAAGAAGAAGTTTCAGAAATCCTAAGTGAAAAACTTATTTAAAAATGGAAAACCTTTGAGAAAAGATGTAATAATACTAGTAATAAACCCGAATCTAGTGTAGATCTAAAAGAACAGGAAGTTTCACATGTTAGGGTTTTACAGAAAACCTCTGCGAGGATGAAAAGGAACCTTGAACAGTAATGGCTTGAGCCTCTGAGGTCATAGCCTTCCTTAGAATCAAGCTTTGGAGGCTTGAAGTGAACAGGGACACCAGCGGTGTAAGCAACGGGTTCTCGCCCTTTTGAGAGCCTTAGGGACGACATCACCGGCATAGGAGAACCATGAGAGGCAAGAGGACGAGGGCTTCAAGGTCTTTGGCAAAGGGGTGGCCAGAGAAGATGAAGGAGTTCATCGGAACTTGAAGAGACGAAAGTCTCCAGAAGGGGCTAGAGAGAAATAGAGGTCAGTAGAGAGACGAGGGGTCATGAGAGAATGAGGGGTCGGAAGGGGGGTAGTTGGGAGTTAATTATGGTAACACTGATCTGGACCGTTGATCTCATTCGATCAACGGTTCAGATCAGGTGTGGGGTTGGGCCGGGTATGAATGGGTTTTGGGCTGGGTCGTTTAATAGGTTAAAGGTAAGGTGGGGTTGGGTTAAAACCTGGTTATAATTTAAATAGAAATGTGGCTAAACGTTAAACACCCAATTAAATAAGATAATTAGTTAATAAAATAGCTAATAATTGTGTAAAATGAGATTAAAATTAAATAAATGAAATTAAGATAGTTAACTACTATAAAAAATATAAAATGATAAGTTGTTGCTTTAAAAATGATATAAATGTGTATTTGTGCTATTATTGCAAAGTTGTTGAAATTAGCTAAATAATGTCAATATTGGTTAATTTGTGAAAAAATTAAATTCTAATGGAGCTAAATAGGATTATGCATAACATATTGAGCAAGAAGATATTTTGAAATTATTTATAACATCATTTATGAATAATTATGGAACATAAAGTATTAAATAAATAGAAAAATAATTTCATAAAAACACGAAAAATTATGGGGAAATACCAGTCACTGTAGAGAATGATTTTGAAAGTATATATGCAAGTTTGAAAATAGTTTGAGGAAAAATTGGGTATCAACAATTGTCCCTCTTTACCCGGAAAGGATGAAAGAGTTGTCGGGTAAAGATATGATGGCAAATTTTGACCGAGTTGAAATAGCTTGAGAGACTTGGGTCGCGCCCTGGTTTCTGAGCTGCCTACATATCCCTGGTTTTACAGGAATCAGGCCGTATGTAGTTCGGGAGTCACCGATGAAGTAGACTGGTGACGTTTTATAAGGATGGACGCAAGGTGCAAAGCAAGGTGAGCAAAATGGTTTACGGGGTAGTTAGGAGAACTGGAGCGGTCCGCTCCTGCCTGGATGGTTGTTCCTAGCTGGATTTCCTGCAAATGAGTAACAAACGTATATTGTGCATAATTTAAACATGATGCAGATTCCCGTTGGACTATGAATGCTTTCTTCGGACGGTTGAGGATGCCGTCCTTAGACCATGATGTCCTGGGCCATGAATCGATTGATGCGGGATTTGCAGGCTATGAAATGATGTTCTCGGGGCATGAGGATTGTGCCTCCGAACCATGGTGCTTTTGAATAATGATATGCAAACTGATAAAAGAGATCCTTAGGCCATGAAATGATATTCTCGGGCCTTGAAGATGGTGCCTCTGAACGATGACGCTTTTGGATAGGTTGGCGATATTGCAGCCCATGAGAATGCAATGGTATGATGCTAACAAGAAAAAACTTAGTCTTGCGAATTAAAGGAGCAGAGCTTAGCCCGAAAGGAAGCGAAGTAAGTGATGATAGAGACACTGATTGCTTTGAGAATTGGGAGGCAGCGTTAGCCTCGGAAGGCTGGATGGTAGCCTTATGCAAGAAATAAATGCAAATGCAGGTGGAGGTAGCGTTTAACCTCGGAAGGTAGAATGGTAGCCTTATGCAAGATGTAAATGCAGGTGGAGACAGCGTTTAGTCTCGGAAGGCAGAATGGTAGCCTTATGCAAGATATAAATGCAGGTGGAGACAATGTTTAGTCTCGAAAGGCAGAAAGGTAGCCTTATGTAATGCAGATGCAGATGGAGACAGCGTTTAGTCTCGGAAGGCAGAATGGTAGCCTTATGCAAGATATAAATGCAGGTGGAGACAATGTTTAGTCTCGAAAGGCAGAAAGGTAGCCTTATGTAATGCAGATGCAGATGGAGACAGCGTTTAGTCTCGGAAGGCAGAATGGTAGCCTTATGCAAGATATAAAATGCAGATGGAGGTAGCGTTTAACCTCGGAAGGCAGAATAGTAGCCTTATGTAGTGTAAGTGCAGAAAATAAAAATGCAGATAGAAGTTCTTAGATGGTGATAAATTGCGGCGATATGATTGTTGTGAGTATTGCGATATGTGAAGTGCCGTTTGTGATGATAATAAATGTCGGCGTGTGCGACAAGCGTGAGAAGTGTGTCTTTGAGCAATGTGTGTTCTTCGGGAGGGTAATATGTTTTGGGGCCTTTGCAATCTTTGTGCCTGCATCCAAAGAAAAATCGTGAGTTCTATAAGGGGAAAGGTTAGTCGCGTTCCCGCTGGCTTTACTTGACTTGCTCACTTAATCGTGATGATACTATCTATATCACCGGGGTACCGTTTGCTAAACAAGTTATTTAAGTAAAAAATAAATATGCATGATTTTGTAAAGATACAATATAAGCATATAGTCTAAAAATAGTTTTTATATGAACCGATGACCGGGACGCGGTTCGAGACGTTGCAACCTCTCCTGTCGCGGAATTTTGAGGGTCCTCCTCAAAATTCTGCCCCATTTTGATGGGAGAATACTTCCGGTTGTTGCTCGTGCGGCGATTGGCTGAACTTGCTTCAGAATTTTGAGGGTCCTCCTAAAAATTCTGCCCCATTTTTCATTCGTGGGGAAAATGAAATTTTATTAAATTGTGACCGAACCCATAGGGCTGCCTATATATCCCCTCTTAAACGGGAATCAGGTCAGGCGTAGTTCAATTTACTTTATTGACAAAAGCATAAGGAATTACACATAGTAGCGCTTGACCGCATCTGAATTGATTGGTTTTGGCCAAACTTCTCCGTCCATTTCTGCAAGTATGAGTGCTCCTCCTGTCAGCACTCTGTGAACCATGTACGGACCCTGCCAGTTGGGAGAAAACTTCCCTTTGGCTTCGTCTTGGTGAGGAAAGATTTTCTTTAGCACCAGTTGCCCTAGTGTGAATCGTCTTGGTTTGACTTTCTTATTGAAGGCTCTAGTCATTCTGTTCTGATATAGTTGACCATGACAAACTGCGTTCCTTCTCTTTCTGTCTATGAGGGCTAGTTTCTCATAACGGTTCCTCACCCATTCCGCGTCGTTGAGCTCAGCTTCTTGTATAATTCTCAAAGATGGAATCTCAACCTCGGCAGGAATAACGGCCTCTGTACCAAAAACTAGCATGTAGGGGGTTGCCCCGGTTGATGTGCGGACTGTGGTGCGATACCCTAGTAGGGTGAATGATAAATTCTCATGCCATTGCTTGTGCCTTTCTATCATCTTCCTTAATATCTTCTTGATGTTTTTGTTAGCGGCTTCTACAGCTCCATTCATCTAAGGTCTGTAAGCTGTGGAGTTCTTGTGTTCGATCTTGAATGTTTCACACATGGCTTTAATCAAGTCACTGTTGAGATTAGAACCATTGTCGGTGATGATTGATTCTGGAACTCCGAACCGACAAATAATGCGGTCGCGGACAAAGCTGGCCACGACTTTCTTGGTAACTGCTTTGTAGGAAGCTGCTTCGACCCATTTAGTAAAGTAATCAATGGCAACCGGAATAAACCTGTGTCCGTTGGAGGCGGCAGGCTCGATAGGTCCAATGACGTCCATGCCCCAGACGGCGAACGACCATGGTGAAGTTGTTGCGTTAAGCTCACTCGGAGGTACCTTTATCATATCTCCATGTATCTGACAGCGGTGGCATTTTTGGACGTACTGGATACAGTCTGTTTCCAAGGTCATCCAGAAGTAACCCGCTCGAAGTATCTTCTTCGTTAATACAAACCCGTTCATATGTGGACCGCAGGTCCCAGCATGAATTTATTCCAATAGTTTTGATGCTTCCTTTGCGTCGACGCACCTTAATAACCCCAAATCAGAAGAATCGGGAGTCCTCCTATATAGGATTCCTCCACTGTGAAAGAAATTGTTAGACAATCTCCAAAGTGTGCGCTTCTGAGTGGCGTTTGCAAGCTCTAGGTATTCTCCTTTTGCCAAATATTCCTTGATGTCATGAAACCAAGGATTTCCGTCTGATTCTTCTTCAACATGGGCACAGTAGGCCGGATGACCGTGAATTTTCACTGGAATGTGGTCAATGAATATTTTGTCTGGATGCTGAATCATAGATGACAAGGTAGCCAGAGCATCGGCGAACTCATTCTAGATTCTGGGGACATGCCGGAACTCTATCTTTGTGAACCTCTTTCTCAACTCCTGAACGTGATGTAGATAGGGTAGTATCTTGGAATTTTTGGTTGCCCATTCTCCTTTTACTTGATGTACCAATAAGTCTGAGTCACCAATCACTAACAGCTCCTGGACGTTCATGTCAATGGCCATGTTGAGCCCTAAGATGCAGGCCTCATATTCAGCCATGTTGTTGGTGCAAGGAAACCTGAGTTTGGCGGATGCTGGATAATGCTGACATGTTTCCGATATTAAGACTTCTCCAATACCAACTCCTTTGAAGTTTGATGCGCCATCAAAGAACATCCTCCAACCGTCGTAGGATTCTGCAATCTCTTCTCCTACGAATGATACTTCTTCATCAGGAAAATACGTTTTCAAGGGTTCGTATTCTCCGTCCACTGGATTCTCAGCAAGATGGTCTGCTAATGCTTGTCCCTTGACCGCTTTTTGAGTCACATAAATAATGTCGAACTCACTCAACAGGATTTGCCACTTGGCTAGCTTGCCAGTGGGCATGGGTTTCTGAAAGATGTATTTTAATGGATCCATCCTTGATATGAGATATGTTGTGTAGGCACAGAAGTAGTGCCTCAACTTCTGAGCGACCCAAGTCAAAGCGCAGCAAGTGCGTTCCAGCAAAGAATACCGGGCCTCATATGGAGTGAACTTCTTGCTGAGATAATAAATAGCTTGTTCCTTCCTTCCTGTTTCGTCATGTTGCCCCAGAACGCAACCGAAAGCTCCATCTAGTACGGCAAGGTAGCCTAGCAGGGGTCTACCTGGATCTGGTAGTACCAAGACCGGCGGTGTGGATAGATACTCCTTGATTCTGTCGAAAGCTTTTTGAAAATCCTCGGTCCACTTAGTTGCAACGTCCTTCTTTAACATTTTGAAGATCGGCTCATAGATGACTATAGACTGTGCTATGAATCGACTGATGTAATTGAGCCTCCCCAAGAAGCTCATAACATATTTCTTGTTTCTTGGCGGTGGTAGTTCTTGAATGGATTTGACCTTTGACGGATCCAATTCTATTCCCCGACGGCTCACAATGAATCCCAGCAACTTCCCAGCAGGAACCCTGAATGCACACTTTGCGGGGTTCAGCTTCATATTATATTTTCTCAACCTGTTGAAGAACTTCCTTAAATCTTCCATATGATCAGCAGCTTTCTTTGATTTGATAATGACTTCGTCCACATACACCTCGATCTCTTTGTGAATCATGTCATGGAATATGGTAGTCATGGCCCTCATGTATGTGGCCCCTGCATTCTTTAAACTGAACGGCATCATCTTGTAACAGTACACTCCCCAGGGCGTGATGAACGCCGTTTTCTCAGCATCTTCCTCATCCATCCAAATTTGATGATAACCAGCGAAGCAATCTTGTCATGACCAAAACCGATGGGCCGCAACGGTCACCCGGTACCTTACCCAATCGAGTATCAACGTAACGTATCTTCTTTACTACATCATTACATACACTTGACATACGGGCCTAATAGGCCAACATAATCCTTTATAAACTCAAACATAGTCCAGCCAGGACGTATAATCCTTTATATACACGACATATGTCTACAAGCCTCTAAGAGTACATAAATGTCATAAAGGTCGGGACAGAGTCCCGCCATACCAAACAGTACACGTCTAAATCATACTAACCAAACAAGCAACTCTGAGGCAAATGGAGTGCACCAACATCTTGCACTGAGCTGATAGCCTTCTTGGAGGGTTCTCGACCTGTCTATCGGGACCTGCGGGCATGAAACGCAGCGTCCCCAGGCAAAAGGGACGTCAGTACGAATAATGTACCAAGTATGTAAGGCACATAAATAAATACATAAGAGACATGGAAGGTATATAGAGTAATTGACTCAACCTGTATGTCTGGATAACTCTATAAATAATAAATCACTTTTAGCATCATGCATATGCATATAAAAGTCATGTCGTGCATAGGTATATGTTTCATAACATCATCAGCCTCTAAGGGCATCCCATCATATCATATCGGCCACTAAGGGCAAAATCATCATCGTATACCAGCTGATCAGGTTGTGGTGCGTATATAACGCCATAACCTTTTCCATATCCCATATACATACATATATATATATATATATATATATATATATACATACATATATACGCGTATATAACTCCATTTGAATATACATACATATATACGCGTATATAACGCCGTTTGAATCATATTTCAGCCACTCTGGGCAACATCATCATCATATACCAGCTGATCAGGTGGTGGTGCGTATATAACGTTGTAACATTTTCCCATATCCCATATACATATATTTACATATATACGCGTATATAACGCCATCTGGTCATGGGTCAATGCACATGAATGCAATGCATGAAAAGTACGTTAATAAAATCTTTTGGAGCTTCATAAGGCCATTTGCCTTTGGGTAATATCATAAAGAAAACTCTTTTCAACTTTCATATTTTTCTAAGACCCATGAACAGATGATAAAATATTATGACACATGGAAATTCAAGAACATAGATATCTCTAATACTTCTATGAATAGAGTCATTTATGAAATTTGTGCATTTGCACGTTTCGTTCGTATTGCATGGATCATGCCAAAAAAAAAAGAAGGAATAGCCTTAATATACCTGGAGTAGGAAAAAATCCGCATATTATTCTTGGAGAAAGATTGTACAGAGCCTTTTTTTTCTGAATTAGTATAACACGTTGGCTATCGTAGTATTTCTCTCTGGAATTTCACGTTGTTCTTGTAATGTTTCAAAGAAATTTTCACGTTGATATCATATAAATGAATTGGCTAAAGCTTTCCAATATTACCTTGTAGACAAGGTGAATTATATATGTCTTAAATCCTTAGGTGTGGGCTCCATATTGATAAGGTGACTAAGCCAAGAGCTCCTCAATAATGTTCCACCTTATCTTGTGAGTTAAAGACACATTATCCAGGTCTTATTGGGCTGCCACGTTGGGAAGTGGGGTGGGATTATAAATATTTACCCACTTATTAGGTAATTAGGTAATGTTTCGTTACCCGATAATTAATTAATTACCCGCATAATTTAAAAATTATCTCGAATTACTTAAAATTCTACTTATTTTTAATATACTTTATGCATCGTACTACCGTGGTCCTTGCATGGTACTAGTCTATAATTATCGGGTATTATCGCTCGATCCGTATTTTATCCCAAAATACCAAACTTGGACAAAATCCATTTTCTTTGACTTGCTCCCCCTTTCACCTTCATGAATTTACTAATCGCTTGTGAAATAGCATAATCCTTATAATCTCCAAATAATCTTTTACTTGGACTGATGTCAATTACCTTACGATAAATTTAACATACAATACTTCAGGATGCAACATCGTCGTAACTTAATACTACGAAGCACGATATCACCGTAATGTATTACTGCAGAGCATAACATCGACGTAATACTGTGGGGCATAACAAATCTATGAAGGATTTTAGCTCATGTTTGACGCAGTTGTCAATTAAAATGTGTATGTTCGGCAATGGGAAGTCATCTTTCGGACTGGCCCGATTGAGATCCCGGTAATCGACACAGACTCTGACCTTCCCGTATTTCTTTGGCACGGGTACGTTGTTGGCTAACCATGTTGGGTATTCAACTACTCGGAGAACTCTGGCGTTGATCTGCTTGGTAACTTCTTCTTTGATTTTCAAACTCATGTCAAGTTTGAACTTTCTGAGCTTCTGATTTACCGGTGGACATGTCGGATCGGTCGGTAGTTTGTGGTCCACAATGGACATACTTAAACCAGTCATGTCGTCATATGAATAGGAAAATATTTCCTCATACTTCCTTAGGAACTCTGTATACGCTTTCTTCTCTGACGGCGACAAATGGATACTGACGCGTGTTTCCTTGACGTTTTCTGAATCTCCTAGGTTGACAACCTCAGTCTCATCCAAGTTGGACTTAGGTCTATTTTCAAAGTTTTTGACCTCTTTAACAATTTCATCGGGTATATCGTCTTCGTCTGAATCAATGTCCGTTTGTTGCGTCACCTTATTGCACGTCACAGTCATCGGTTCATCAAGTAAAGTAATAGTAATGTTGTATAGATAAAGTAATGAGAGAAAACGGTAACAATGAATATCAGATTCATAAAGAAATTAAAAAGTGCTTTGATAAATTGATTAACTTGTTTTGAACATTGAAGATCTTATTGCGGGAATTGAAAAATGCAGAAAAGGGAAAATTGTTTAGTAAATAAAACAGTAAATAATGCTTGTTTTTTAGCCTTGCTACTCCGAGGCTCGGCGGGCTGTGGTGGTCCTGATAGACCAGTTCTTGAGATATTCTCCCTTGCTTACTGCCTGTACGGAAGGGCCTTCCTCCCCCCCTCCTCGAAAACAACACAACAATCCATGTCGTTGTCTTCTAAAAACAAATTCCTCATTATTGTAAGTGCTTCGTCTTCGTCTGATCCATAGATAATGTCGACCTGCTTGAAGGTCTGCTCCAGATGAGGTATAGGCTGCTCCAGAAGGTAGTGATGACCGTGCCATGGCGGCGACCAGTTTATGAATTCTTCCCATGTATACTCGTACCCCAGACTGAAAGTAGTACCATGTTTCTTGAGTTTTATGGGCTTTGTGATGCCTTGGAGGTTCTTACCGAGACCTTTACCTGGCTCGTATCCTCCCCAGTTCAGGATGCTCTCGATGTTGCTATCCCACCATTTGTCTTTGTCAATGGAATTGACTCGCTCAATATGGTGATATGTTCGCGACTGTAGATAGAGTTGCTACCGTCGCCGTGGATGATTACCTCTTGGTGGTTCCACTCGAATTTCACCGCCTGATGTAGTGTTGATGTGATGGCCCCAACAACATGGATCCAGGGTCGCCCTAACAACAAGTTGTAAGATGCCGGCACGTCTATTACTTGGAAGTCCACTTCGAACCAGGTTGGTCCCATCTGTAGGCATAGACTGATTTGCCCCATGGTAGCTCTTTGAGACCCGTCGAAGGCTTTTACGTTGATTGCTCCCTCTCTTATCTCGTGTAGCCCTTTACCCAATTTCTTGAGTGTTATCAACGAACAAATATTAAGACTAGAACCTCCATCGATCAAGATCCTTGTGATGAAATGATCTTCACATTGCACGGTGATATGCAATACTTTGTTATGTCCCAATCCTCAGGTGGTAACTCTTCTTCATGAAAAGTAATTTTGTGACTTTCCAGTACCTGGCCCACCATGTTGGCCATTTCTCCACTGGTGATGTTGTTCGGCACGTATGCTTCGCTCAACACTTTTAGTAAAGCATTTCTGTGCGTCTCAGAATTCTGCAGCAAAGAGAGAATAGAGATCTTCGATGTTGTCTTGTTTAGTTGGTCGACGACTGAATACTCCTTAGCCTGTATTTTCCTCCAAAGATCATCGGAACCTGTTTCAATGAGGGGAGGGCGGTTGGCAGCTTGTTTGCTTGACTCGGCCAGATGTTCAGGGGTATAGACTCTACCAGTTCTCGTCATACCCTATGCTACGATGGCTTCCTCAGACTTGTTTTTACCTTTCCTTCTTGCCTCGGCTGTATAATCCCAAGGGATAGAATCTGAATAGAAAGGTGGTGTGGTTGACATTGCTACTGGAATTGGCGCGGTCATTCTTACTTCAACTGGAGTGTATGTTAGGGGTGGCAGGACTGCAACCTCGAGTGGTGCTGGTGCGTTTGCTGGAGATAAAAACTCAACTTCAATTGGTACTGGCGCCTTCGCCTTTGCAGGCGGTGTTGCTTCAAACTCAAATGGGATAGACATATTCACCTCGGCATTCTCAGACGGACGAATCTGGACTATGATCGGGTTGAGAGTGACTGCAGGTTTCTTTGGGTCATCACCTTCTATGATCAACCCGTTTGACCCTTCGGGATCCCAATCATCATCTACTTCAATCATATGGATACCTCCACCCTTATGGTATGGTAAAGGGTTATTGCGGACATTCGTTGCGGGATATTTTGCCACAATAATCTTGTTATCAATGAGGGTCTGTATCTTATCTTTTAGAGAGCGGCATTCTTCGATGGTGTGTCCTTTCATGCCAGAATGGTATGCACATGATTTGTTTGGGTTAATCAACTGAGAAGGGTCTCAGTGGCGGCAGCAGGGATAGGTGTAACGTAACCAGCAACTTTGAGTTTTCATACAACTGGTTGATGGGCTCGGCTATGGCGGTATATTATTTTGGAGGGCGGCGACCAAAGTTTGGGCGAGGCCTAGGGAAGTTTTGACGGGTATGGGGTGATTGATAGTGGGGTGGCTGGGAATTATAGGTGTTGTAGATGGGAGCGGGTTGTGAATATCTATGTGGGGTAGGTTGATATGTGGGTGGTGGATATTGGTATATGGGCGGTGGATCTTGGTAGGAAGGTGAGGGTGCTTGGTAGTTCGGGGTGGGCTGATATGTGAAGGGAGGTGTTGGGTAGACTTGGTATTTGGGTGGGGATTTGGCTTGTTGTGCAACCATTACGACTCCCACGTCTCTCTTCTTAGACACATCACCAGACTGTAAAGATTTGTTAGTGTCTTGCAAAGCTTCAAAATTTGTAACCATATCATTCTTGATACCTTCTTCAATTCGCTCTCCCAATTTGATAATGTCGGAGAACTTGTGGCCTTCAACCATCATTAGCCGTTCATAATATTGTGGGTCCTGAGCTCGGACAAAGAACTTGTTCATATGTTCCTCCTTTAAAGCATGTCTGACTTTAGCAGCTTCCGACCTCCAACGAGTAGCATACTCGCGAAAGGTTTTTTTGGGTTTCTTCTTCACGTTTTGGATGTAGAACACATCTGGTGCGTTCTCTGTATTGAATTTAAACCTGTCCATGAAGTCTGTTGCCATGCCTACCCATTTTGACCATTTCTTAGGGTCTTGGCTTATGTACCAAGACAATGCGTCCCCCTTTAGACTCCTCATGAACAGCTTCGTGCGGATCCTTTCATCTTTTCCTATGCCAACCAATTTATCACAGTAGGTCCTCAGATGGACCCTCGGATCACCAGTGCCATCAAACATCTCGAACTTTGGAGGTTTGTATCCCTCGGGTAGTTCGACATCAGGTTGTATACAGAGATCTTCATAGTTCAAACCTTCAATTCCCTTGACTCCCTCGACACCTTGAACTCGGCTAGTCAGCTTTCTAAGTTCCTCAACCAAATTCTTGATAAGCAAGTCCTTCCCATCAGATTCGGATGTATGTGAGATAGGAGGAATGGAGTGGGTCACAGTTTCCACGTAGATGGGATTGTTGTAGGCATGGAAATAGTCCTTCGTGGGGTTTTGAGGTTCGTGGATGGATGGTGGAGTGTTGTTGTGGCAAATGTTGCATGGTGTATGGAGAGTTTGGTTCTTTGGGGAAGTGGCGTTATGGTGAGGTGCAGGGTGATTTGGTGGTTTTGGGATATTCTGTGGTGGTGTAGGGTTGACGTCAGGGATGTTGAGGGAAAATGACAGATTTTCTAGATTCCGGACCTGGTCGAGCTCCTCTTGAAACTTCAACAATTTCTGTTCCAATGGTGACATGTTCTCATGCAAAACCTGAATACCCCGGCCTTCAGTAGTCTCAACTTGTTCAACCGAATTGTCTTTCCTGATACCGTTGGATTCTTCCATCTTACCTTTGCCCTTGTTTCTACCTTTGGGAGGACTGAGAGGATGAGTAGGTGGAGGCCCTTTGGATCTTGTGCGGTAGGCGGATGATGCCAGAATGCACGAACTAACCTTTGGGGAAGGGGATAATAGCTAAAAGAGAAACAAAACAAAAGGTAACTGAGTCAGTGAGGATTATGAAAAATATTGCATAAATTAAACACGTAATGCGGAAATGTAAAGCGTATCCTAAGTTGGGGACCTCTTTGTGCCCGAGGTAGGCCTAGCGACAAATCGATTCGGAGAACTTAAAATGCTAAATGCCTCATTTTATTGATAGAAAATAGACAATTCTAAATATGCAAAAATAAAAGGCACTAATGGCCATAGGCCTTATTACATTAATGAAGAAATAAGACACCCCTATCTACTTGGTCCCAGAAGGACCTTCCCCAGATTCGGCATTCTTGCTTCCCTCGATCAGCTTTCCCAACTCGCGAAGTCCCAGCAGTAGGTAAGTTCTTGCTAAGTATCCCCCTTCATCTCCCTCAGCCTTTTGGCAAGTCTCGATCCTTTTGATGAATTTCTCCTCCAGCTCAACTATACCTTGCTCCAAGTAACTCAACCTCTGGTTGGAGCTAACAGCCATGTCCTTCCATTCCTTGATCAACCTTTTGTTGGACTCATGTATCTTGTGGTGATCATCCTCACATTCACGAATCCTTTTACGCAGTTGGTTGTACTTGACTTGTGCTTCATCATTTTCGTCTATAACCCGGTGACCTCGAATGAACCCCGGATCGATTTGACCACCCAAATCTTCTTCAACCAACCAAGATAGAAAGAAGTGCAACTGGCGTGATACCTGTCTGGATCGATGGTGTCCTTTTCGAGCCTAATCCTGCAGTGCCATAGGTGCTGAGCTTGGCACTTGTGAGGGCTATCATCATTCTGGAAGTCTGCTCGAAGATGGCTTATTTTTTCAACCCTAGGTATAACCTTCCTTCTACCTGCTTGCCTCATAACTCGGAGAGGGACGTAAGGGTATGTCCCCCTCAAACCAATCAGTATCAGAAATGAAGCGTCTCGGGACCGAATGATGAACTCGTCTGTCGGAAACCACTCAAACATCCATTGAACCTGATCCTTGATTAAATTACCAAATAACTCAACCCATCCTTCGGCATTCTCCGGCTGAGCGAACATGTCGGGGATATAGTTCATTCGCTTTGGGTGATAAAAAGCGATATGGTCATCCCAAATCCTTCGATGGATGTCTTGTTGGTATTCACCGTTTTGCAGATGTTCTATGAGCCAGAGTTGGAGTAATAAGTTGCAACCTTCGAAATGCCTTGCTCCTCGTTGACACATTTCTAGGGCCCGATATATATCTACGACGATCATGGGCACAAAGCTGAAGTCCTGCCCGTATATCCCTTCCATTAGTCTCTTAGTTACCATGGCCAACCTAGTATGGATTCTTTCCTTCTTCATTGGGAACACAATCAAACCCAAAAAGCACACCATAAACACGAACGCTCGGCGATGGATATGTCCCAGAGTGGTGATGGCAAACTCGTCTTGGTAGGTGCGGTACGATTTGCTGTGACCGTACCTTTCATATAAATAGTCGAAAGGGATGTAGGTATTCTTCAGACACACCAATTCTGGATTCTTCTTCAAACCCATCATTTTGAGGAAACCCCTGCCCGTGCGGTTTTCAGGCATCAGCAACCCCGGAGATTCCCAAGCTAGACCGGCCAATCCTCCTATCTCTTCTAATAAAGGTGTCATTTCAAGATTCCCAAAACGGAACACGGACCTATCGCAGTCCCAAAACAGAGTAGCGGCCTCTATCATCATTTTGTTTGGCTGGATATCTTGAAGAGATGGTAGATTGACCAGATGTTTTCTGACGAGAGTTTTGTCACTAGAGTGGAGGTCTTCCCACCAATTCAGCAGCCTAGGGTGAATATTGGCGACCATGCAGAATCTGGGGACTTCATGCCTCATTTTATGCAAAACAGACAAGGTTAGGCCCTTTACCCCCACCGGACTCGAGTATTTAACACCAATAATTAGCAGGAAGCATTTAGTTCTCCAAATAAATGCACAGAGCATGAGGGTGTCCGTTTGGGTTCTAAGGAAAGCCAATGGACTTTGGACAAGGATGTCTTAAAGGCTATTGTGCAGACAACACGTTAACCTGGCTAAGTTTGACCATGATGCATGCAACAGTATAATGAGTAAGGTTTCTATGGGGTTTTAGACTGGTACCCTTGAGCGGACAACTCAAGGGGGAAGGCACGGAACTGTCGACTGCACCGCTGATCGACCAGTTTTACCGCAAATACGTCTTTCCGAATTTAAGGGGTAGTAAAATAGGAATAGCGCAACCAATCATTGTAAGCGTTGTTATAGTATTTTTTTTTGGCACGAGTGGAGTATGAATGTCGAGCATGATATGCAATAAATAAGCATTTAAACAGATAATCATGTATTTGCACATTAAGAAAGGCGGCAAATACAGCAGTTATGATTGAAAGCAATTACAAAAGGGAAACAAAGAGACATGTTAGTTTTGTTCATGTGGAATATTTGAAAGAAGTAAACAATTAACGATATCTAAATAGGGAAGAGGCAAGGGTGCAAACATTTAAACAAAATTAAAGATCTAAATTCATGAAAAAAAATTCAATGGTAAAAGCCTAGGTATACTCCCCAGCAGAGTCGCCATGCTGTCGCGCCCCCTTTTTCCCCTCTTAAAGCGGAGAGATCGGATTTATGACATTTTGGACAACTCCTTTTGAAGGAAAAGGGTTAAAAGGAAGAGTCTCCACCTAACGATTTTTATGGTGCGTTAGGGCACCTAGATTAGTTAACTCATAAGACTAGTTTTCATTACCAGAGATTGGGTAAGGGATTGAAGTTATCACAAGGGGAAGGTATTAGGCACCCCTCAGGATCCACAACTATGGTTCCCGGCCAAATAGTTTTCGTGAATTTAGACAAATAAGCAAATAACAGGTAAGGCTCACATAAGAGGGGATTTCAAACAAATATTGAAGTTTTATCGAAAGTTGAAAGAAATCAAAAAGTAAATATTTGAGAAAAAGACGTCTTAGGTTTAAAGTAATATGGATCACATCAATGCAATACCCGATAGGCAGATCTACACGTGGTATTAACGCATCGGTCATCACATCCATATTCTACCCTTTCCTACCCCGCGAAGGTATTTAAAACACGTATTGGTCACGAAACTTATTGCGTGCTATTACCCGTCCCATCCTATCAGTTCTGGAGGAAGTTAGGGACTACTATTCCTAGATGGTGAGTACTAGGCTGAACCCCTAGGTTAAGAGGACAAAATTCTAAATTAAAAAACAAAACAATTAGGACTACAAATACAGGGAAGAACATAGAGGCAGATATGAGGCTCAAGTATTCCTCCACAAGTTGTACACATAATTAGCACGACTCAGCCACAAATGAGGTATTAAATTTCAGAACCTAAGGCATGATGTCTAGGCGTGAATACAGTAATGAGGCAGTGTTATCACAGAGTTTCAGAGAAAGGATTTTTACCATTTTCAAACTATTGATTTCTTATCTGTAATTAGCCCGACATAACACAAAGAGGAATAGTTTTCCAGTTTTAATAGGTGTTAACACCTAAGGTTTGCCTAGGCGTATTAAAATACTCCAATTATACTGCCTGGTTTCAGAAAATAATAGCTAGACAGGGTGAGTCTTTTTTATTATTACGAGGCTAAGAGTTTGAACAAGTATGGATGCAGGTCCTGAAAACATGATATCTAAATGCAGGCAGGTGGTAGAATGATGCAACTCTATGCATGATGTTCTAGATGCATGAACGTTTTCAGTATTAGAATCTATTCTTTTTAGCGAGATTCATTAGCACATTCTTTTTGAATAAAAACATAACGTACAGAGATGTAATTCCTTATTAAGTTACTGAAACCTAATACAGGATTTCTAAGTGTTCACAACAGTATGTTTTTAACACATGATTTTGACATAGATAACATGAGCATGCTGAGAATGAAATCCTAAGGTAACATGATTTCTAATGCAAGATTCGATAGTTGATGTTATTATTTAACCCAAAACGGGATTTCTAGATGAAGCAATTGTGAAAATGCAAAGGCAATAACATTATAACAGCCATTTCTATTGTTGCTTAACTAGGAACATGATTTCTAAGTGAATATGAGTACGATGGGGATGCTGAAATAAATAAACCTAAACATCAGGGTATCTAATGCATGAATGAAAGATATTCCTAAGCATGGTGTCTATTGCACATATATAAAATAAACCTACAAACATGGGTTCTACCCATATCTATACTAAGCATGCATAACCCCACCTATTTCACTATCCAACCCCAGAGTC
>MDKH01162632.1:0-10162 GCA_005239495.1 Nicotiana undulata
TTGCCTTTACCTTTCCTCCTTTCTTCAGCGGTATAGTCCCACGGAATGGCGTCTGAGTAAAAGAGTGCCGTTGTTGACATTGCCACTGGAATAGGTGTGGTCATTCTTATTCTTGCCAGAGTATATGTTATAGATGGCCGGATTGCAACTTCGAGCGGTCGCACAAACTCGACTTTGATCGGTCCTGGGGCCTTTCCCTCGGCGGGTGGCCTTGACTCAAACTCAAGTGGAATGGACATGTTTACCTCAACTTCCTCAGATGGCTGCATCTGGACCACGATCGGATAAAGAGTAATCGCAGTCTTCTTCGGATCACCCTCGACAATTAGCCCAATTGATCCCTCAGGATCCCAATCATCTTCAACCTCAATCATATGGACACTGCCTTTATGGTCAGGCAACGAATTATTGCAAACATTAGGAACAAGGTCCTTGGCTATAATGATCTTGTTATCGATGAGGGTTTGTATCTTGTCTTTCAAGGAACGACATTCCTCGATGGTGTGTCCCTTCATGCCGGAGTGGTAAGCACAGGTTTTGTTTGGATTGACCCACTGAGATGGGTTCTCAGGGATGACAGCGGGGACAGGTGTGACATAACCGACGGCTTTAAGCTTTTCATATAATTGGTCAATGGGTTCAGCTATGGCAGTATACTGTTTTGTGGACGACGGTCGAAGTTTGGGCAAGGTCTCGGGAAGTTTTGGCGGTTAGGGGGTGATTGGTAGTGAGAAGGTTGGGAGTTGTAGGCATTATAGACGGAAGCTGATTGTGAGTATCTGGGCGAGGTAGGCTGATATGTGGATGGTGGAGTTTGGTAGGCGGGTGAGGGTGTCTGGTATTGAGGTGAAGGTGCTTGGTAACTTGGAGCTGATTGGTAAGTGAAGGAAGGTGCGGGGTATACTTGGTATTTGGGAGGGGACTTGGCTTGCTGTGCCACCATCACGGCTCCTACATCCCTTTTCTTGGACACACCACCGGATTGCAGAGCTTTATTGGTAGCCTGTAAGGCTTCAAAGTTAGTAACCATACCGTTTTTGATGCCTTCCTCGATTCGCTCTCCCAACTTGATGATATCAGAAAACTTGTGCCCTTCGACCATCATCAGCCGCTCATAGTACTGAGGATCCTGATCGCGCACAAATAATTTCTTCATTTGTTCTTCTTCCAAGGCTGGCCTGATCTTGGCAGCCTCTGACCTCCAACGAGTAGCATACTCGCGAAAAGTCTCAGTTGGTTTCTTCTTCAAGTTCTGGATGTAGAACACATCCGGTGCATTCTCTGTATTGAATCTGAATCTATCTATGAAGTCCGTAGCCATATTCACCCAATTGATCCATTTCTTTGGGTCCTGATTGATGTACCAGGATAGTGCATCACCTTTCAGACTCCTCATGAAGAGTTTCATGCGGATACTTTCATCTTTTCCCACGCCGATCGATTTGTCGCAGTAAGTCCTCAGATGGACTCTCGGGTCACCAGTACCATCAAACATCTCAAACTTAGGAGGTTTGTACCCCTCGGGCAGTTCAACATCGGGCTGTATGCAAAGATCCTCATAATTCAATCCCTCAACCCCTTTAACTCCTTCGACGCCCTGAACTCGGTTGGTCAATTTCTTGAGTTCCTCGGCCAAATTCCTGATGAGCTTGTCCTTATCGTCGGACTCATAGGTATGCGGTGTGGAATGAGCTACGGTTTCCACATAAATGGGGTTGTCATAAGCTTGGAGGTGATCTCTCGTCTGATCTTGGAGAGGCGGAGTGTTGTAGTGACATGTGTTGCGTGGTGCTGGTGGAATAGGATCTTTGGGGTGATTGGGTTGTTTCTGGACGTTTTGGGGTAAAGTGGGGTTCAGAGTATTTGGGAAGTGAACGTCTGAAACGTTGAGGGAGAATGATAAGTGGGCCAAATTCTTGACTTGGTCCAGTTCCTCTTGGAACTTCAAAAGCTTCTTCTCTAGTGGAGACATACCCTCGCGCAGAACCTGAATACCCTGACCATCAATGATCTCAAACTGTTCATCCTTGTTGTCTTTTCTAGTACCGCTTGCATCTGCCATCTTAGTTTTACCCTTGCTTTTCCCTTTGGGAGGACTGGGAGGAGGAGTAGGAGGAGGGCCCTTTGTTCTGGTGCAGTAAGCTGTTGATGCCAGAGTGCACGAACTAACCTTTGGGGAAGGGGAATAACTAACAAAAAAGGCAGTGAAGTTAGTGAAGATTATAAAGAATATTGCAGTAATTTAAACACGTAGTGCGAAAATATAAAACGCATCCTAAGTTGGGGAACCTCTTTATGCCAGAGGTAGGCCTAGCGACAAATTAATTTGGAGAACTTAAATACTAAATGCCTCATTTTATTGATGATAAAATAGACAAATCCAACTTGACTCTAAAAAATACGAAGATGTAAAATGTTACTAATGGCCAGAGGCCTTATTACATCAAAAGAAAAGTAAAGACAAATCCTATCTATTTGGTCTCAGAAGGACCTTCCACAGACTCGGCACCTCTACTTGCCTTGATCAACATTCCCATCTCGCGGAGTCCAAGCAGCAAGTAGGTCTTGGCTAGAATTCCTACTTCAGTTCCCTCGGTCTTTTGACAAGTCTCGATCCTCCTAAGGAACTTTTCCTCCAAGTCAACTATGCCTCGTTCCAAGTGTGCTTGCCTCTGGGTGGAAGTGATGGCCATGTCCTTCCATTCCTCGATCAGCCTTTTGTTGGCTATGTGGATTTTGTGATGATCTCTTCACAGTCACGGAGCCTTTTGCGCAGTTGGTTGAACCTAGATGTTGCCTCGGCTTTCTCGTCTATGACCCTATGTCCTTGAGCGAACCCTGGCTCAATACTTCCTACCCAGTTATCATCCAACCATCCCAGATAGTAAGGAGAGCAACCAGCGTGATACCTGTCAGGCTCGATAGTATCCTTTTCCAACCAGATCCTGCAGTGTCACAATTGCTGAGCTTGACACTTGTGAGGGTTGTCGTCATTTTGGAAGTCCGCCCTGAGATGACTCATTTTCTCGACCCTTGGGACAACTTCCTTCCTTCCTTCCTGCATCATGACTCAAATCGAGACGTAAGGGTACGTCCCTCTAAGACCAATCAATATCTGGAACAGGGTGTCTCTAGTCCGAATGATGAATTCGTCGGTCGGGAACCACTCGAACATCCATTGGATTTGATCCTCGGTCAGATTTTCCAATAACTCGACCCATCCATTGGCATTTTTCGGCTGTGCAAACATGTCAGGGATGTAGTTCATACGCTTTGGATGGTGGAAAGCAATATGATCATCCCAAACTCTCCTATGTATGTCTTGACGGTAGTCACCCCTTTGCAAATGCTCGGAGAGCCAAAGCTGAAGTAGCAGGTTGCAACCCTCAAAATGTTTCTCTCCTCGTTGACAGTTCTCCAAAGCTCGGTATATGTCAGCAACAATCATGGGTACAATGCTGAAATCTTGTCCGTCGATCCCTTCCATCAGAGTCTTGGTAACCATAGCCAATCTGGTATGGATTCTCCCCTTCTTTGTCGGGAAGACCATCAATCCCAAAAAATAGAGTATGAAGACGAATACACGACGATGAATTTGTCCTAGAGAGGTGAGGGAGAACTCTTCCTGATATGTGCGGTAAGACTGACTACGGCCATACCTCTCGTACAAATAGTCAAAATGGTTGTACGAGTCTTCCAAGCAGACTAAATTCAAATTCTTCTTGAGTCCCATCATCTTGAGAAAACCCCGGCCTGTTCGGTTTTCAGGCATCAATAACCCTTGAGACTCCCAAGGCAAACCAGCTAAACCCCCTATTTCCTCTAGCAGCGGTGTCATCTCATTGTTCCCAAATCGAAAAACCGATCGATCACAGTCCCAGAATAAAGTAGCAGCCTCTATCATCATGTTACTAGGCTGAATGTCCAAGAGAGAGGGCAAGTTGCCCAGGTGTTTTCTGACTGCTGTCTTGTCGCTTGAATGCAAGTCTTCCCACCAATTTAGAAGTTTTGGGTGGATGTTGGTGACCATGCCGAATCTGGGGACCTCGTGCCTCATTTCTGCAAAATAAACAGGTTAGGACCTTACCCCCACCGGACTCGACTATTTAACATCAATAATTAGCAATGAGCATTTAAGTTCTCCAAGTAAATGCACAGAACGTGAAAGCGTCCTTTTGGGTTCTAGGGAAACCCAACGGACTTTGGACGAGGCTATCTTAAAGGCTATTGTGCGGACAACACGTTAGCCTGGCTAGGTTTGACCATGATGCATGCAGCATACAATAGAGTAAGGTTTCTATTGGGGTTTTAGACTGGTACCCTTGAGCGGAAAACTCAAAGGGGAAGGCACGGAACCGTCGACTGCACCGCTGATCGACTAGTTTTACCGCAAATATGCCTTTCCGAATTTAAGGGGGTGATAATATTGGAATAGTGAAACCACTCATTGTAAGCGTTGCTATAGGATTTGATTGGCACGAGTGGAATATGAATGCGGGGCATGATGTGTAATAATAAGCATTAAAACAGATAAGCATGTATTTTCACGTTGAGGAAAATAGTAAAGAAAGGAAATACAACAGTTATAATGGAAAGCGGTTACAAAGAAGACATGAAGATATGTTAGTTACGTTAAGGTGAAATAAATACATGTAAAAATAAACAATTAACGTCATATAACGGGGAAGAGGAAAAGGCATAAGCATTTAAATGCAAATTAAAGGTCCAAATTTACAAAGCAAATTGTAATGGTATAAGCCTAGGGAAATTCCCCAGCAGAGTCGCCATCCTGTCGCGCCCCTTTTTTCTATCGCACGGGTTAGGTACGGAGAGATCGGGTTTATGACATTTTTGGACAAATCCTTAAAAGAGAGGGTTTAAGGAAGAGTCGCCACCTAACGATTTTTATGGTGCGTTAGGGCACCTAAAGTTGATAACTCATGAACTAGTTCGCGTTACTAGAGATTGGGTAAGGGTTTGAAATTATCTTAAGGGGAAGGTGTTAGGAACCCCTCAAGATCCACAACTGTGGGTCCAGCCAATAAGTTTTGTGAATTTGGACGGTGAGCAAGTAACAAATAAGGTTCATATAAGAGGGGATTTAAACAAGTATGAAAATCTTTAAAGGTTTTGGAATAACATTAGAATAAACATTTGAAAAGAATTGTCCTAGGTTTAAAGTAATACGGATCACTTCAATGAAATACCCGGTATGTCACACCTCGAAGAGGCGGCTACACGTGGTATTAGCGCACCGGTCATCACATTCGTATTCTACCCTTCCCACCCCGTAAAGGTTGTTTAAAAATGCATGTGTTGGTCACGAATGCTTATTGCGTGCCATTACCCGTCCCATCCTATAAGTTCTGGAGGGTGTTTAGGACTACTAATCCTACAAGACAGGAACTAGGCTGAACCCTTAGGTTGAAAGGATAAAATACTAGGCGACATACAAAACAAGTAGGACTGCACATAAAAGGGAACATATAAAGACAAAGAAAGGCTCACAGGTCCCTCCACACATAGGCATGTAAGTAGCACGTCTCAAACACGATTAAAGTCTCAGGACATGAGTTTGAAAATATGGAATTTTAGCAAAATAGTAGGAATCTGGGTTAGAAAACTTAAGGAAGGCAGAAACCTTAATTAAGACTGATAGTTGATTTCAAAAAATACAGTGGCTAAAGGGCAGCAGTAAAACTTAGAAATATGCAGTGATTTAAAGCTTTCAGTAAACATAGATGAAAGTTATTAAAGCATGGGTTTGAAATAATTTTAAAGGATGAGGGACTAAAATACAGTGGCTCAACATAGAGTAATAATTATCAGTTTTCAAAGGACTGTAGTAAAGAAGTAGTAAAATGGTATCAAAATATAGTGACCTGAAAGACATACAAAGCAAAGATTCGAAATGGCATGATTTTGAGCAGAATGAGGCATCTTTTGAAATCCCAGTGGTTGGAAAATATAATGGGACAAGAATCAGTGAAAATTAGTAAAAGGAACTAGATGCACAACTTCGAGATTGTTAAAATAGAGCAGGAGTTTTAATAAAAAGTAAAATAAACTTCAGTGAGGTAAACAAAAGTGGGAACAACAAGGTTCAAAATGTTAAAAGGAACTGATTTAAACTATAAGAACATGATTGATTTGATTTTAATACGTATTAGGCCTAAGGTTTGCCTAGGCGTCGTATACATTGCCTACTGGTTTTAAAGAGTGAACATGCACATTTGGATTCTGATTTTTATAGATACATGTTTGCAGGAAATTGTTACAAATAGGTTAAACATATTTTATGAGAGTATTAGATTATGTTAACTAGGTGTTCGAGTTCTGATAAATAAGAAGTCCTAAGGGTAGGATATCTAATGCACAAAGTATCACCTTAAGACATGGTTTCTATATGTCATGTTTTGAAAATGCATGAGCAGTACATTATGACAGCTTTTTGTTACTCGTTTAGTTATACTAGGAACATGGTGTCAGATGGCGTGAATATAATATATATGTTAAAATGAAGAACCTAAACATGATTTTTAATGTATGGTATGCATGTCCTAAGCATGATACTATTGCGCACATAGGGAAACAAAGCCTAAGTCATGATTTCTACCCATACTATGCTAAACATGCATAATTTCCTCCCATATTCACTATCCAGCCCCACTTGTTTGTTTACAAATTATTACAAACCATAGCAAATGAATTACAGTAATTGCAAAGAGAAAAATAAGAAGTTATTCTATAGAGAGCCTTCAGACAGGCCCAACCTTCCAGCCTCACCCCTTTCGAGCTTCACAGCCTTACCTAGCCTGGGTGCGGCAAAGCTCCCAAAGGTCCTTGTGAGGGCCCTGGCCAATACCAGCACTCAGCAATTGCCAAAGTTGAGATAGGTGCAGCGTAGAATTACCTGCCTCAGTGTGTCAAAGTTCATAGGGAACTCGAGGTCCCTAGGCAATGCTCACACTGAGGGGGTGGATCCTAAAGGTCTAAGAGTAGTGTGAAGTGTAGGAAGGAGTAGTTAAAAGAGTTAAGGTTTGAAATAACATGACTTTAAAGAATAATATAAAGATATTTTATGTAAAATTAGTTTGAAAATGAAACAGTGGAATGGTCACAACTCAGAAAGTATGCAAAATTCAAGAAAAGCAAACACAAATAGGGGAAAGGGATTGGGACAAGTAATGATAGCAGCATCTTTGCAGTAATTAATCCTTAGCACAAAGTTACAGATTTTCACAGAGTATGATATGCCAAGAGTTTATCATATATCATAGATACAAGTCAGAGAATACTAGTATTATAGGTGCATTAGAAGCTGATAAAGAAACATACATAAAGAGATGCTAGATATGCAAAAAGAAGAAGTAAAAGATCACATAGGCCATAATGAATCATAAAGAGGAAAACAAGAGTCATGTTAAGCTAGAAGAAGAAGAGAGATCATTGGGAGAGAGTGGACATACTAGTTACATGGCAGGCAATAGAACCATAAGTAAAAGCACAAAAGAAACAACAAGAATCTTAACCAAAATTGAAACATATTGTTTTAGGATTTTGTAAACTTAAAATAGAACATACCAGTGTTAAGAAAGAGAGCAAAGCAGAAGAGAGCAAAGTGATAGCACTATTAGCCTTGGCTTGCAGCCGGCTAATAATAGGCAAGAATAGAGAGCAGCAAATAGAGCAAAGAGATACAGAAAGAAAGAGCACAAGAGAGTTGTATAGAGTGTAGATGTCTGTGTGTGTTCGTGTCAGTCAAGAGTGTGTTTCTGAGTGTCTGTGTAAAGAGAGAAAACAAGGTGTATATAGTTTAAAAAACGAGTAGTCACATAGGTAAAGGTTGCACAGTTATGGAAATACAACCAATTAGTATCAATTAAAACACTGGACTCTTTTAATTAAGGATTCAAGTTCAAAAGGAAAAGCAATCAATTCATAAGACTGATTTTGCTTCATTTGGGACAAGGAAATCACATAATACATAAATAAAGCCATGTACATAGTATATAATTAAGGAAATTTGAAATAACATTACATTTATAAAGTAAACTAGGGTATTAGTTTGAAAATCAACTGAAAGAATCTCAGACGGAGTTACAATCACAGGGAATCCGAGATATTTAAGGAAAGCATCACATAAATATGCAAAGAATTCGAAAATTAGTACAGAATTATAGAAGAAATACAAAATCATGTATTCAAGGAAAGCATCACATAAATATGGAAAGAATTCGAAAATTGGTACATAATTATAGAAGAAATACAAAATCATGTACTCAAGGAAAGCATCACATAAATATGGAAAGAATCCAAAATTAGTACAGGATTACAGAGGGAATACACAGTCATGTATCCAAGAAAAACATCACAAGCTCGATGATTTTTTACACAGAAAGGCAGTATAAAATCAATAGGTAAACAATCGATAAGGTCTCAAATTACAAGGAATCCAGGGTTCAAAAAATGATAAATCAGGAACCCTAACAAGCTGAAACCACAGAGAATCAAGGATTCAAATAGGAGCAACAATGATGAATCGAATAAGTCACATGCAAGAGGTCAGAAACCCTAGTAGTAAAACATGTGAAATTAAGGACTCTCATGAACTCAGTAATAAGAAAATAACAAGGAAAACATGATACGAGCAGAGATTAGAAACTCTAATGAACAAAGCATAATGCAGTCAAAGAAAACTTGAAGCATTCATGGGAAACAGGGATACCATAATATTCAAGGCAACAAGGGAATAACAAAATACTCGTATAAACATAGTATAGGTAGCTAAATCGAAAGAAGAACTGTTTTGAAAATGGGTCGAGGAACCCTAGTTTTGAAGTTGTTTAAAAAGATGAGATTTTTCGGAGAAAACAATAGAGAAACTTCATAATATTGTAAATGTAAAACAGATCTTAAAAGAAAAACCAAGATACAGAAGATTAGGGTTTCTTGGAACCCAGAAAAGAGGGCAAACCTCATGAACGACATAGATTAGGCCGGAGAGACTGTAGCACTTACTCAAACGGCCGGGCAAAGGCCGGAAAATGGAAAGAGGCCCAAAGGAGGTGAGTGGACCGTTCCAGGATCGTCTGAAGAACTCAGGGTATCATTTAGCATGTGAGAGGCAAGTAGATGGCCAGGAGGTGATGGAGAACTAAGTTTCCGGTGAAAATCCACCAGAGAAGACGACCAGAGACCGTCGGAGAAGACGAAGTCAAGGAGACTTATGGAGAGTCATAGAGAGAGATAGAGAGAGGAACCGTCTCGAAGGAAATGAGACGGAAAGGGGGGGGGGGTTAGGTTAGAGATATTTTAGGTAACTAAAATCTGGGCCATTGATCTAATCTGATCAACGACTCAGATTGGCTTGGGATTGGGTCGGGTATTTGATGGGTTTTGGGCGGGGTCATTTATGATCTGGGTTGGGTATTTTAATTGGGTTTGGGTTGGGGTTAATTAGGCTAGATTTTAAATAATAAATGGCTAGATATTAAATACCCAAAAATAGATAAATAATTAAAAAAAACCAATAATTGTACAAAAAATGAAATTGAGTTTAAATAGATGAAATTACAGTAATTAAATAATATTAAGTGTAAAAAATGCATAAGTTTCGAATTAAAATAATACACAATGTTCAATTGGGCTATAATTGCAAAATTATTGTAATTGAAAGTAAATAAGATCCAATTGACTAATTCGTGAAATAATTGGATTTTAATAGATAAAAAATGATTATAAATAACATACTGAGCTGGGAAATAATTTGATATTATTTATAGCACAATTTATGAATTATAAAAATATACAATATTAAATAAATAGGGAAATAATTTAGATAAAAATATGGAAAAATTAGGAAAAATACTCATTATTGTAAAGAGTGATTTTGAAAGCTTATATACCAGTTTGAAAATAATTTGAGGAAAAATTGGGTATCAACAACAACCAAGAAGAGGGAATTGATTACGATGAGACCTTTTCTCCTGTGGCAAGATTGGAGGCAATTAGACTTCTTATAGTATTTGCGGCACACATGGAATTCACTTTGCATTAGATGGATGTCAAGAGTTCCTTTCTCAATGGCTATTTGAATGAAGAGGTATTTGTAAAACAGCCTCCTGGTTTTGAAAGCAAAGAATCACCTGATCATGTATAT
>ML271223.1:7188-24211 GCA_005239495.1 Nicotiana undulata
TTTGTGTGGGGGGGGGGGGGGATTGTTAAAACATAATTAAATGAATAGATGTAAAAAAGAAAAGATCCAGGAAGTTACAGGCTGATTTTCAACGTCTATGATGACTGTCTCCACAAGAGGTGAGGCTCGCAAAAGCCCAGCTGCTCCATACAAATTAAACTTTTCCAAGTGCAACTGTAGCCCTAGATATTTGCATTTCAAATCTGGAATTGGCACCTCTTTGAACTGCAATATGCACAGTAGCTGGTGCAGTAATCCCAATGAAACTATTAAAGAATGGAGAAAGCAATAACAACGAATAGAAACTACTTTACATCAGATAGAGAGTGTTGCAACAAATCTAACCGTGACATTAAAAAAATCTCTTTTAGATCTGCTAAAATAAATAATCGACATCCAAAATTGACATAAAGGATTGCAAAAAGGCACAAAAGTCCATACAAGTTTCTATAATATGTCCAGTTGTGTTGGTGAAATTTTGCAAAGGTTCTCAATTTTAAAATTCAACTGCCTGCTAAAAATCAATCTGAAAAAATAAGCACTATACTTTTTTGGAAAGATAACGTAATAGCACCAGTTATGCACAACTAAGCAAAAGCATCCATGTTTAGCTATGCACGGCACTAATGACAAACGTCACAAACCTGAGTGAACCAAGTTCCGATTGTCAACCTGGTTGCACATCTCAGCTTTTGAAGATAATCTTGGACGAGGGTCTTAAAACCTTGATGAAAATCATGACAATTGTCTTCCTCATCATCATCAGAATCTTGATCAGGATTATCCTGAAGTTCTTTGAAACATTTAATGTCGAAAGTAATCTTAGCATCAACCATGGAGGATACATCTACAAGCATACACCTGAAATCATAAAAATCATGTGAAAGCTCCAAATGCTGAAGATACGGGGCAAAAATTTCGAAGGAAAGATTACTTCCACTTCCATCATCATCCGGCCAATAACCTTCATCTAGCCAATAACCTTCCAGTGCCAGGCTTTTTACTTTTGAAGATTTAATTTCCAGGCGACGAAAGCCCCCAACCTTGTGAAATACAATAGTTTCAAGAGAAGGACACCCAGAGAGTATGTTCACAATTTCAGCATCCACTACCACCATATCCTCCAACTTGATGCTCGTTAGAGACGTCCATGCTATGACAATATCAGAGACCAAGCAACTCTCTACAAGATGTAACGTTATCAACGACGAACAGGTGAAGAAAGATTCAGGCAATATGCAAACGTGACTATCAGAATAGATTATAACATCTTCCACATTTTTGTCAACAGCAAAACTAAGCCATCGGCCAATTTGGGACTTGTATTTAAACAAGCGACTACAGTGGATCTCAAACTTTTTAATTTTGGAAGCAACGGAATGAGCTAACACATAGTCACCAAATGATAGGAAGCGTTTCGTTTTCCCGCGAAAATGACTGAAATAGAAGTTATAAACAGAAGTCCAGAGATGCTGCCACCTTTTTGAGAGAACACATGTCGCGTACGCCTCCTCTGTCGTAGGCAAAAGAGAGAGAATCTGAACAAGGAGTGCGTCCGGCAACTGACTGATATAGTCGTCTAGGGGTTCTTCAACTTCACTCACTTCCTGTTTCTTCGACGGCGGAGGATCTTCGCTGAAGTCGCCGGAAGAAACACTGCCGTCATCTTCGCTGCAGTCGTCGGAAGAAATACTACCACTAAAGCCGTCATCTTCATTGTAGTCGCCGCAAGACATACAACCACTAAAGACGTCATCTTCGCTGTAGTCGCCGGAAGAAATACTATTTCTACAGTCGTCATCTTCGCTGTAATCGCCGGAAGAAGCTATGATTTTGGGTTCAACTTACTACTATTTCTTCTTTCTAGGGTTTATTTGTTTTTGTCTTTTCAAACTGCAGCTTCCGCGCTAGAAAATTGGGCTAAAAGGAACGAAAGAAAACGGATTAAGCTTGAGCCGGGCCCCGGGGGACAAATTAGCATTATTAAAAGTTCAGATGTTTTTTTCTTTTTATAAGCAGGATCTATTTTATATCACAAAATAGAGTTTACATAATTAGCATTGTCCAAAGGGATCGTACCTACTCGATTATTACATAAAAGTGTTAATGTCATGCAGAATATTTTTATTACCCAAGGATGCAAGCTTAGTGCATGCATCTTTGCTAATATTTTTAATTAAGTAGTTGAAATCTTCATAGTCTGAGGATAAGACAGTGGTTACAAAATGTGATGGATAGTGCATTTCGAGATTACTGCCATTGTTTCATGAACAACATGCTTAGCCAGCTTGTGTGCTGGTTTGTTGGTCTCTCTGAAGTTGTGCTGAATTGTTTGAACTTTCACATGAACCATCAATAACCTGCATTCATGAATAATATTGTTAAGGGAAGTGTTACTATTTTTTAGGTTGTTAATGACATCAGTAGGGTCTAATTCCACTTAAAAGTTGGTGAAACCTTGTTTCATTGCAAGATGTAGGCCTGATTTTTAGTGCCATCAACTCAGTATGCGAGGGTGATAGACCATGTAGAGACCTTGGAACCCAATCACTCATCTGCCCTTATTGTCCCTGAATAGGCCACCAAAGCCACATCGAGGTGTTCCTTCTTTAAAGGATCCATTGGTGTTAAGCTTAATATGGTTACAATTTGGTTTAAGCCATTATACTGAGATGGGAACTTTTTGTTGTGGCATAGTTCTTTTGTCGGTGAGGAGCTTATATTTCACTGCTTGCTTGTGGGCATACTACATGAAAGCTTTGTTTGTGGTGTTATTAAATAAGTTATTATTTCTATTGACCCAAATAGTCCATATTGCAAAGAGACACAATTATTTCCAAGTAATGAAGTCCTTTTTTTAGTATGCAATTGTGATCGCCAATGTTTGTCAATCAATTACTAGTTATATTCTAGCTACCAATGTCTATGTCGAGATGTAGCCAGAAATCCTTACGGTTGTGCAGTGCATGAATATGTGGGCAATGATTTCCTTATGACTCTTACAGAAGGTGCAAGTAGGGTCAACGTTTATACCAATGTGGTTTAAGTAGTTTCTAGTAGGAAGATGTCGTGGTAGCCTTTTCATATCAAGACTTTTATTTTGTTGGGACAATTCGGCTCCCAAATCCAAGCAAAATTCTTAGCTTCTTTTGGTTGAGTGTCTAATAGATTGTAGCACAGCTTGCTAGTGAATTGACCATGATGGTTAGTGACCAAATAGGAGTGTCACAATTATTAGGGTTGGGAGTGATGACTTTTATTTTGTTACTCAAGAGAGGTTGAAGTTCCATGGAAATTTTTAATATGTCCCACTGATTATTATTTCAGATGTCCTTAATGGCTGGCATATTGTCAAGCTGAGTTAGGGGACCATAGATGCATTGGCGTAACGAAGGGGATTGATGGATCCATTGATTATTCCAAACACTGAGTGTCGATAATTTATGGGGCAGCCAAGTAATACCTTTGCTACAAATATCTCATCCCTGGATAATGCTGGACCAAGTAAATGATGAATTCTTAATATTTTTCCTAGTACTGTGGAGCGCATGAATTGTTTTTAGCCAAGGGGAGTGAGTGTTTGAGAGGAGTCGCCAAAATATATTGGCTAGGCCTGCTAAATTTTTGCTCTTGACCGTGTGAATCCCTAATCCACCCTCCCTTTTATGTTTAGTGATTGTGTACTATTTTATAAGATGAAGTTTTTTTCAAGTGGTATTTGTACCCCATAGGAAGTTACGTTGGATTTAATATTTTAAAATAATTTTTTTAGGACAGTAAGGTATATTGTATAATGTCGTTTGGAAGGGAATTAAGGGACGAGGTAGCCAAGGTGCACCTGCTTGCCATGGTGAGAAAATTAATTTTCCAGGTTGCTATTTTTGTTAGCATATTAATTTGGTAGTCAACAACTCTAGTTTTTGAATTTGTAATGCGAAAGCTTAAATTTTCAAACGTGTGACTAATATTGATATTAAGAACATTAGATAGTTTGTAACAAATATTTTTGGGACAATGTTTGGAGATGATAATTTTTTATTTAGCCCTATTGATGGTCTGCTCTGACACGGAGTAAAATAGGTCAAAGTAATGCTTAATCGTATTTATAGATTTATTATTGATCTGACCCATGAGGGTAAGACCATCCGCAAAAAAAACAAACGAGACAATTGGTAATTATTCTTTCCTATAATTATTGAATCCCAACAATCCATATCTATTTGTGATCGATGTGGGTGAAAAGTATTTCCATGCAAAAATAAATAAGTAAGAACACATTAGGTCACCTTATCTAATACGGGGCATTAAAAGTTCAGATGTTAAGCGGTGGACCCAATTAAATTTCTGCGGATATTTGAACTAAACAACCGCTGGAATTTTCTATTTAATCTTTATTATCCTACTAAGCAGTAACAACTTTTTAATACAATATAAATATTATTAAAATATGTGTAACATTACACAAAAAAATTTGAAAGGAAAAATACGATAAATAATAAAATTGTGTAAGAGATATGGCGTTAAATTCAAAGTGATTGGATAACCTTGCGAAGATAATAGTTATATTTAGTTAGACAGGATAATTTTATATAAATTTTATTGTTACGAGATATAAACATATAATATAACTGTATATTTCACTTAATATTTCTTTGCAGATATTATTCCTAAAGTGTTCCGTTTTAACGTTTCAGCGCAGTGATTCATGCGACAAATAAATCTGGAAATTACAACATATTTGTACATGTTATATTTATTCTAATGAATGGGAGAAATAGATGTTAAAACTTTTGTGAACAATTAAGTAAGAAATGACAGACAATAATAAAAACATAACAAAAAGTATTTATCAATAGTTATACAAATTGATACAAAAATCACTTTAAAATATTAATTGCACTGTAACTTGGGCCACTATGCCTTGACCCCAAAAAATGAAAAAGAAAAACCAACCTATGAATAAAATCAATAAACTTTTATGAAGGAACAATGTATCAATTTTACTTAGTGTATGCAGGGAAATTAAGTGGAATGGATTACCAAAAAGTAATGCGGTGCATAATTTGGTAAATATCGAATTATCGTATCGAAATCAAAAATTTTAGTATTGGCATGGTATTGGGTTAAGTTTTAAAATAAAATGGTATTAGGTATGATATTTGATATTTTAAAATGAAATACCGATACCGTACCGAAATATATATATAAATATGTCACGACCCCAAATCCTAACAGGCCGTGATGGTGCCTATCGTGGAACTAGGCTAGCCAACCATCACATAACTACACACTTAGTTTAATCCAATATCGCAATATCATTTAATATCAGCATAGCAAGTATGAAAATTTCCTAAGTCTTTAAACAAATATAAAATAATCCACTGTCTAAACAATTCCCCCAGGACTGGAGTCAACATGGTCACGAGCATCTAAGAAATAAAACTAACTCTGCTAATGTCATAAACAATGTCTAGGAATCAAATGCTAATACTGATAAGGAAGGGAAATGAAGAAGCTGCGGACGTTGGACAGCTACCTAGAAATCCCGTAAATGCTGCTGATAACGAGCGAATATGGCTACTGCTCCGCACTAGTACCTGGATCTGTACACAGAGGTACAGGGAGTAATGATGAGTACGTCAACTCAGTAGTAATGAAAATAAATCACAATATGAAGAATAAGAAACACACAACATAATTACACCAATCCACAAAATAGTAAAATACCACGGTTCAAATAAGTGTATATAAGTTCAAACCAGTTTCTGTAAAATTCTTTAAAACAAGTATATTTTCCAGTATTTCTCGGTAAAACTCTCAAAATATCAGTTTGAAAAATGAAGTGAATCATGGTCAAAACTCAATAAAATATCATCATACATCTGCCCCTCGGGCCATAATCATCACTCGTAAATATTCCCTCAACACCTCACCATCTCTCTGTAACAGTCACTCAGCACCTCACAATCACTCATGCCTCCCAATCACTCGGCACTCGGCACTCGGTACTCGCACTCAGTAGGTACCTGCGCTCACTGGGGGTGTGTACAGACTTCGGAGGGCTCCTTCAGCCCAAGCGCTATAAATAAGCCAAATCATGTCATCAATCACTCTCAGGCACTCGACCTCTCTCATATCATAACATCCTCACAATATAGGCTCTCGGCCTCTCTCAGTCAGACACTCTCAATATGCCACTCGGGCCATAAATATACTGGGTTCTCGACCCAAAAATAGTATTTCATTTTCAAGAAATCATATCAACATACTCTGAGTGTCAAAACAATTATCTAGAAGGACCGAGTGAAAAATCATAACATATCAAGTGAGGAATATCTGTAAAATAGCCCCAAAGGGGTTAAGCAGATCGGCATTAGGCCCCAAACATGGCTTACAACCTAAATATATCAATACAATTAAGCATAGGCTTTAAAAGCGATTTCGCAACTGAATAGTCGCCTAAAAAGGAATATATTTCCAAATTCCCAATTTGTGCACTCCAAAACCGTGAAAGGATGCAAAGTCCGGGATTTCATACCCTCAGGACAGGATTTAAAGACATTACTTACCTCGAACTAGCCCGAAAAGCTACTCTGCAACAAGATTGCCTCTCGAATCAACTTCTGAGTGCTCCAAATCTACCAAGTTCAGATTTTTATCATCATATTATCGTAAAGGAATGAATTCCAATTGAAAAATATCGATTTTAAGCACAAAACCCGACCCCTGGGACCGCGTCCCGAAACTCGACAAACTATATACCAAAATATTCATCATCATCTCACGAGCCCGTACATATAAAGAACTCGGAAATCAGAGTTCGTTTGACCCCTCAAATCATCCCTAGAAGGTCTCATAATCTCAAGCCCTAACTCCACCTTTTTCTACTGATATTCATGAATTAAACACTGATATTTTGTTCCTTAATCACAAATAATCGAGTTTTAGGGTCCAAAATCCTTACCTCAATGAAGAACAATGATTTTCTCTCTTCAAAATCGCCTCAAAGCTCTTTTCCCGTTCAAAAATGGTGGGAAAATAGTTTATGGTCGCGGAGGTTTTTTTAATACTGTTCACGTGTTTTACTATTCACCTGAGTTACTGTTCACCCGATTATCGTTCACACGAGTTACTGTTCACCCCAGTTACTATTCATGCTGCTGTGAAAAAAATGCAGCAACTTTTCTTCTAGTCTAAATTGATCCGTTAACCTTTCGAAATCCACCCGAGGCCCTCGAAAATCTCAACAAATATACCAACACGTCCCATAACATCATTCGAATTTAGTCGAGCTTTCGAAAGACCAAAAACAATATCAAACACCAAAATCACATCAAATTCAAGCATAAGAACTTTGAAATTCCTAAATTCCACCAACGACGCCGAAACTATCCAAAACAACTCCGATTTACTTGAAATTTTGGAGACATATCTAAAATGACATAACAAACATGTTCCAACTGTCGGAATTCTATTCCGACCCCGATAGCCTCTTTTCCACTACCGACCAAAAATCGCCAAAAACTAACTTTCGCTAATTCAAGCCTAATTCTACACCGGACATCACAAAAATATTCCGGACACACTCCTACGTCCTAAATCACCTAACGAAGCTATTCGAGCCATAAAATCCGTATTCTGAGGTTGTTTACCAATAAGTCAACTCTCGGTTGACTTTTCTAACTCTAAAGCTACTTTTAGAGACTAAGTGTCTTAATTTCTTCTATAATCATTCCAATTCCGAGCCAACCGACTCTAACACATCATAAACAGTATAACCGACCTATGACAAGGCAAAAACAGGAATAATAATGAAATTTCTACGGAACGACCGACTGGGTCGTTACATTCTCCCCCACTTAAACATACGTTCATCCTCGAACGTGCCTAAAGTTGTTCCAAACACCACCCAAATTGCTGTGTAACCTGCCATGCATATATTCAGAGGTTATTCCACGTCACCTTACCCCATATAGGTCTAATAGCACAACACAGTTGAACTTTCGAAATCTAATATTGACCCATAAACCTTAGAACCAAGTTCCACTTCTGAAATGATTTACAAGTTCAAATCCCACAACTATAAGCTGAAATAGTCTGAACACGTTGTATCAAGCCATATCCGCAACACAAGATGAAATCACATAATATACCGCATGACTCAACACTCATGACGAGGACTCCTAATCCCAATGGCTGCTCATAACAACCCAATACCGGTAAATAACCTCTTATCAAACAAAACCTCGCTTAAACACCTTCATATGGCGCCGATGATGAAAGAAACACGTAGAAACCAGTAATCATTCGTCCTATCAGTATCAATAGCTTCCAGAGCCATAACTTGTGCAACTCGTGCACTCAATAATAACATCCCAAGAGCTTAATTCATAAATAGAAAATTCACACGAGAGGACTATCTTGCCATTAACTATTACCATCACAGCATCATGCTAGAAGCCTGGCACACACCGTAAAATCATAACACACGAATCTGACACCAAGGATCATACCTCTACCTAACTCTGCTGCAACGCGTGATCCCATTCAACCGCTGGACCACATGAAATACTCCAAGCACCTTGCTCAGAATCAATAACCATGCGAAATTCAACATCAAGTACTCAAAGTGCATTACCATAACCACAGGGGAAATCGGACGATACCATGCCACCCGAACCAGCAATAACATAACCAACACGTCTCAATCTTGCAGCACCCAATTACTTACCTTACTCAAATCTAGCTAATAAGCCCAATTAGAATCGCACCCTATGCACATACAACCAATGATCACAACTCCTCGAAAACTGAAAGGTAACTCATAGATCACTCTGAAGCACGAATAAGCTCAATGACAATCAAATGGTACATCCCTCAACAATAGCAATTTTGGGTCAACAATTCCGACTCAGTATTGAACACACACCCATACTGGCCTACCAATAATTATATTCTAAATCAACTCTGGTCATCCACAACAGGTAGATAACTCTCCAAAGGTTCATAATGACTGAATCATGACATATACTAACACCTGGCTAGCTTTGCTCACATCCTCGTAGTTCACAACTATAAAAAAATTTGTTTATGAAAACTCCCAGTCTCGAAGTCCCTGAAGAGAAAAAATTACTATATATGATCCCCAGCTGCACCACTCGAATATATAACATGTCTCCAATACTCAATCATTCCACGGGGATACTCCTATAAACCTTCTGTGCCACCAACAAACTTGAGTATGGGCAATCGATCCAACAAAAGAGCGTCGTAACACCAATGAAGAACCCTTACTCAAACACATTGCCTTAAAACATTGTCCTTTATGACCTCTCATCCAGCCACCCTATAGTGGTATCCTTTACCTAATCATCTGAAACTGCCAGTTCTGACCTTCCTTCCAGAACTGAACTGTGCCCTCACATATTCCACTCTCCACTATACACAAAATACCGCATACGCCATGCAATCCTATGATAAATATGAGAACTTCATGCTCCCTTCCTAGCCACAAACAACTACGTACCCAATTAGCCAAGAACTTTCCATTGATCCCATTTAGAAGCAAAATCACTATACATCACATGGCCCTCACGCCAGTAGAAATATACATCTCTAACCGTGGTAGAAACCATCAAGAACTCTATGAATCCTATTTGTACAACGCCAAACCGTCAAAACTGAATCCTTCCAACTCAACCAAGCTACGCATGCCACCAAATCCTAAGAGAATTGCTAAGAAACACCTGTAACAACTCATTACTTTATAACACCCACTGAACTAATCATATCCCTTATTGTTTATCATGCCGATCCGGCCTACTACCAAGTTGTCCTATTCATTCAAGTTCTTTCTGACTTACCTTCGAATTGATACTTCTTCTTGCCATAATACCGCAATTCTCAATCCCAACTCACTGTACGAAACCCGAGCATAAAATATATTGTTTAAGGCTCATGAGCCGCTGAATACTCTCTCAAGTATTCCCTAAAGGAACCACATTAGAACTACTTACCCTGAAGAGACTTCCTGCGAATTTGAAGTCATTACCTTCTCCTTCCTGATACTGATGTGTAAAATCCATGATAAGGTAGAATTGCCACAAGTCTTGACACCCTCCAATGTAAATATCGGTTCTAGCATAATACACACCTCGAAGATTCCCAATTGTTATACATAACCTTGAATCCATCAGAACCATTCTCGAGAGTCTTCCACTCTACGCAAATCTCAATTACCCTGACCAAGTAAACAGAACGACCTGACCCCTCTTGCAAACCAAGTACTAGGATAAGTAATGCACACATTGAAGCAACAAGCAAACTCATACACCGCACACACTACACCTTCAAGCACAACTCAATCATTCAACAAATTCCATTACCCGTAAAGTACATTACAACCTGTATCGAAGAAATTTTCATTACTCGAGTCATTCCCAGACTCCACCTCTGCAGGCCATAACTGATTCACCAATATACCTCGCACCGAAACCAGTACAACACATAATCGTGTAATCAACTTATCATTAGCGGACTCCCCCACTTGGCTCAAAGCCAACGACCAAGACAAACAGTAACTCACAATACCCATACGCTATCACTGCCACCATACTGTGGTGAGATTTAACTAGATCCTTCATAAGCTCATATGACCCAAACCATCTAACCCTCAAATCGAATACAAATCTCGCATACACCATTGAAATGGTCATGCTAGCTTCCACAAGCGATCTAAACTCAAATTAGAACATACATCATTTACTGGTAGAAGAGAACTTACTACAGATCAACATAAGGTTTACACACCTCAGGACAACCCGCAGGAGATACCCTTGCCTGCTTAACCTCAGAATGATATCTCCATATACACTTCCGAAAATCATAGCTATCACACAATCATTATACCTTCCTACATTAGAGCACAACCACTGCCTGCCCCCAAGACATCCCATTAAGCGGTATAAGAACCTGAAGCTGATGGCAACACTAACACTGGAGCTGTGGTCAAGGAAATCTTGAGCTTCTGTAAGCTCTACTCACACTCGTCTAACCACATGGGTACCTTCACCGGAAACCACGTGTCCCAAGAATGCTACTGAACTGAGCTAAAACTCACACTTGGAGAACTTTGCATGGAGCTTCTCCTCCCTGAATCTTTATAATACCATCCTCAAGGCTGAGTATGCTACCTCTGGCTACGTGAGTATGCCAGGTTGCTATCAATGAATACAATAACGAAGGAGTTATAACACGGCTGAATATACCGGCAATCAAATACATAGACGCTGTTGGGGCATTGGTCAGCTCAAAAGATATCACAGGAACTCAGAACATAACAGGAAAACCCACTTCACTCACTCCACAACTAAACTACACGAGAGGTATTTCAATACTCATAACTCGAAGCCATATTCTAACTCAATATAGAAGTCATATAATCAATAGTTCTTGCCACATCTCCCGCCAATTCATCCTGGTAACAATCAAACAACCTGAATACATCTAACTATCTGATCACACTCACCATGTAGTCATCTAGTCACAAAGTTCCATCAATAAGGACCCAAGAGGGCATATAAGTCCAAAATGCACGGCTCACAAACAATCAAAATCTCAGCACTCAAGCCACAAAATAAAAACCCGGCCTCAAGTCCTCCTGACTGGCCCATTATTAACATGTTAAAAATCACATCTCACCCATGGAAGTCACAAGCCGCCGACGCACAACTGATACCAAGCACTCGTGTGCGCATTCGAATACATGAAAAGGATTCAAAGAATTACGCTTTTGGCTAAATAAAATGGGCGATGGATATTGTAACGACCCGGTCTGTCGTTATGAAAAACCTGCATTATAATTGTTGTTATTGACTTGATATAGATTGATTATACTGTATTTGATTTATTAGAGTTGATAGGCTTGAAATCGAATGGTTGTAGTGAGAGTTCAGTCAATTAGCTTTTAAAAATAGCCTTAAAATGGGAAAAAGTCAACTAAGAGTTGACTTATTGGTAAACGACCTCGGAATGCGAATTTTATGGCTCGGATAGCTTCGTTAGGTGATTTGGGACTTAGGAGTGTGTTCAGAATAATTTTTGTGATGTCCGGTGTAGAATTAGACTTGAATTGGTGAAAGTTAGTTTTTGGCAATTTCGGTTGGCAGCGGAAAATAGGCTATTGGGGTCGGAATGGAATTCCGACAGTTGGAACATGTTTGTAATGTCATTTTAGACTTGTCTGCAAAATTTCAGGACAAACGGAGTTGATTTGGATAGTTTCGGCATCATTGGTGAATTTTAGAAATTTCAAAGTTCTTAGGATTGAATCCGATGTAAATTTGGTATTTTGATGTTAGTTTTGGTGTTTTGATAGTGCAACTAAGTTTTAATGATTATATGTGAGGTGTTGGTATATTTGGTTGGGGTCCCGAGGGGCTCGGGATTGATTTCTGATGGTTAACGAGAATTTCCGAAGTTGGAAATTGCAGCAAAAAGGTGCTGGTGTGAAATCACAGGGATATCTGCACCTGCGGATATTTGATCGCAGGTGCGGTTCCGTAGGAGCGGACTGGGCTTCACAAGTGCGAGATTTGGCTGAGAGGGGAGTGATCCGCAGGTGCGAGGAATTTGTCGCACCTGCGAGATCGCAGGTGCGGAAGGAGCATCGCACTTGCGAAATCGCAAGTGCGAGTAAGTGATCGTAGGTGCAAAATCACTGGGCAAATAATTAATCAACCCTCCACGACTTAAACCCTCTTTTACACCATTGTCGAGCGGAGGAAAGCTTTTTGGACGAATTTTGAAGGAGAAAATCAAAGAGTCTCATAGAGGTAAGTAATTTGATTATTAAAACTCGTTATGGGTGATTATAGACCATAATCCCAGCCTTTAATGCATGAAAAACAGTAGAAAAATAGGATTTTGGGGCATGAGATTGTGAGACCTTCAAGGGTCGATTTGAGGGGTCAAACGAACTCCGATTTTGGTGTTCTTTATATGTACGAAATCGTGAGAAGATGAAGAACACTTTTCTGTAAAAATTTCTGAGTTTTGGGATGCGGGCCCGGGGGGCGGGTTTTGCCCAGTTTTGGATTTTTGAGTAAATTTGATATCTTTCTATTTGGAAATTGTTCCTTAAGCACATATTGATGATAAAAATCTAAACTTGGTAGATTTGGAGCCTTCTGAGGTTGATTCGAGAGGCAAGCGCATCGCGGAATAATTTCAGGCTAATTTTGAGGTAAGTAATGTCTTTAAATCCTGTCCCGAGGGTATGAAATCCCGGACTATGCACCATTTCACAGGTTTAGAAATAAAAAGGTGGAAACTTTGGAACATGTTTCCTATTTAGGCGACTATTGAGTTGCGAAACCGATTTTTAAGCCTTTGCTTAATTAGTATTTATACATTATGATATGTTTTAGGCTGTAAGCCATGTTTGGGCCTTTGGGGCCTAGTGCCGATTTGTTTACCCCTTGGGGTATGTTTTTACTATTTTCCTCATTGATATGTTATGATTTTTCACTCAGTCTTTTCTGTGAAATTGTTTTGACACTCGGAGTATGTTGATACTACTTCTTGAAAATGAAAAACTATTTTTGGGTCGAGAACCCGGTATATGATGGCCTGAAGGGAAAATTGAGAGTGTCTGACTGAGTGAGGCAGCTGGCCTATATTGTGAGGATGATATGATATTAGTGAGGCTGCGGGCCTATATTGTGTGTGAATTATGCCATGTTGTGGCTTATTATTGCGCTTGGGCTGTAGGAGCCCCTCCGGAGTCTGTAACACACCCCCTGTGAGCACCGGTACCGATCGAGTGTTGCCCGCGGGGCTTATGAAGAGTGATTGTGAGGATGCCTGATGGGCAGAGTGATTGTGAGGGTGCCTGATGGGAAGAGTGATTGTGAGGATGCCTGATGGGCAGAGTGATTCTGAGGTTGCCTGAAGGGCTGATACTGAAAAATATTGTTACGAGAAATGATCATGGCCTGAGGGGCAGTTTTATGAAAGGTTTTACTGAAATTTTAAACTATGATTTACTTTGTTTTCACACTGGTTTTACTGAGAACGTTTGAGATATACTGATATTGCAGTTGTTTTCAAAGGATTTCTGGAAACTGATTTCGAACTTATGAATTGATGAATACTACGTGGTGACTTGGTGTTTTACTGGCTTTTGTGGAATTGTGTACATGTTCTGTGTGTTTATATTACTCAGACTTTGATTTATTTTTATTACTACTGAGTTGGCGTACTCATAAAGACTCCCTGTGCCTCTGTGCACAGATCCAGGTACTAGCTCGCATCAGTAGCTGACGCAGGTTCGATAGAAGCATTCACGGGATTTCGAGGTAGCTGTCCAGCGTCAACAACTTCTCCATTTCCCTTCCTTATTTAGACTTAGCATTTGATTTAGAGACATGTATTATAGTTTTAGCAGAGTTAGATTTATTTACTCTTAGATGCTCATGACTATTGACTCCAGTTCTGGGAGGTTGTTTAGAGTGGTTTAGTTTATTATTGGGGGCGTTAGACTTACGTAATTTATTTCTTTATTATGACTGTTGTTTATTGTTATATTGTGAACTGTTATAATTGAATAAATGCGTAATAAAGTGATGGTCATCTCGCCTAGTTCCACGATAGGCGCCATCACGATTCACGACCTGTTAGGATTTGGGGTCGTGACAAGTTGGTATCAGAGCACTAGGTTACATAGGACTCAACAGTTATGAGCAGGTTTAGTAGAGTCTTGCGGATCGATACGGAGACGTCTGTACTTATCTTCGAGAGGCTGCAAAACTTTTAGGAAACATCTCTGCTTTCTTGAACTCTTTCGTGCCAATCTATTGATTCTTGAAATCTAAACTTACGTTGTTTCATTCTCTCACAGATGGTGAGGAAACACACTACCGATCAGGGTGACCAGACACCAGCCAGACCCACAAGGGGTCGAGGCCGTGGTAGAGGTAGGGGACCATCTCAGGCAGCAGCCGGGGTGGTACCACAGGATCCCCCTATCGTTCAGGATCAGGTTCCAGTCGATGGAGCTCCAGCGGAACAGGCTCAGGCACCGGTAGTGCCTATTGTTATTCCGGGTCTTCAGGAGGCCCTAACTCAGATATTGACGGTGTGTTCCAGTTTATCTCAGGCAGTTGCTATGTCCATTACTGCCAATCCAGCACAGACTGGGGGAGGCAATCAGACTCCAGCTGCCCGGACACCTGAGCAAGTTGTGCGGGGTATTCAGGCACCAGGAGCAGCCCCACTTCAGCCGGTTGCTCCAGATCAGGATTTTGTGGTCGCTGCTATGCCAGAGGATGAGCAACGCAGGTTGGAGAGGTTCAGCAGACTTAAGCCTCCAACTTTCAGCGGTACAGAGGGTGAGGATGCCCAAGGTTTTCTGGATAAATGCCAAAGGATACTACGTACTGCGGGTATTTTGGAGACCAGTGGGGTCTCGTTTGTTGCATTTCAGTTTGCGGGTGCTGCTTTTACTTGGTGGGAGTCATTCGAGAGGCGTAGGCCAGTTGGTTCAGCACCTCTCACCTGGCAGCAGTTCTCCATGATCTTTTCAGAGAAATATGTTCCTCAGTCCCACAGAGAGGAACATTGTAGGCAGTTTGAGCATCTGCGCCAGGGAGAATTATTAGTTACCTAGTACGAGATGAGGTTTTCTGAGTTAGCCAGAGATGCTTCTAAGATTGTCCCTACTGACAGGGAGAGGATTAGGAGGTTTGTAGATGGTCTCTCGTATCAGCTTCAGATTTTGATGACCAGAGAGAGGGTGTCTGGAGTCACATCTGAGCAGGTTGTTGATATTTCTCGGGATATTGAGTCGGTTCGTAGGCAGGATCGTGAGGAAAGAGAGGTCAAGAGGCCTCGGGGATCAGGAAATTTCAGTGGTGCCCCTTCCAGAGGGCAATTTCAGCCTAACAGAGGTCGTTCATTTAGACCTCCACAGTCAGTTTTCCCAGCATACAGTGGTGTGTCGTCGGGGCACGGTCCTCGCAAGTCTCATAAGGGACGTTCATCTTTTAGTTCCCTTCCATCTCAGAGCTCCGCCCGAGCATCATTTTCTCAGGGTTCGTCTATGCATGGTTCGTCTGGTGGTTATCGAGGTGGCAGGGGTTTTCGTTAGTTTTCATCTCCAGCTCCAGGTAATTTTTATGAGTGTGGAGAGTTCGGACATGAGTGGAGGCAGTGTCCCCATCGTCCTAATAGTTCAGATCAGCAAAGGGTTCAGCTTTCGGCTTCAGCCCCAGTTATTTCACTACCTACCCAGGCTGCTAGGGGTGGTGGTCAGGAAGCTAGAGGCCTCCCTAAAGGGGGAGGTCGAGCAGGTCGAGGCCAGCCACGTATTTAAGCACTTCCGGCGAGGCCTGATGCTATGGCGTCAGATGCAGTGATTACATGTACTATTTCAGTTTGTCACAGTGATGCTTTAGCTTTATTTGACCCTGGTTCCACGTACTCTTATGTCTCATCCTATTTTGCTCATTTTCTGAATATGCCCCGTGAGTCTCTAATTACTTCTGTTCATGTTTCGACTCCGGTGGGTGATACTATTGTTGTGGACCGTGTGTATCGGTCGTGTCTTATATCTATTGGGGGTCTGGAGACCCGAGTGGACTTGATGTTACTGAGTATGGTCGATTTCGATGTAATTCTGGGCATGGATTGGTTATCCCCATGTCATGCTATTCTTGATTGTCACGCTAAGACCGTTACCTTAGCTATGCCCGGAGTTCCGAGAGTTGAGTGGAGGGGGTCTATAGAGCATGTGCCTAGCAGAGTGATTTCTTATTTAAAGGCTCAGCGTATGGTTGAGAAAGGGTGTGAATCTTATCTTGCGTTTGTGAGGGATGTTAGTAGTGAGACTCCATCTGTGGATTCTGTTCCCGTAGTCCGTGATTTTCCGGATGTATTTCCTGCAGACCTGACAGGCATGCCCCTTGACAGGGATATTGATTTTGGTATTGACCTGGTGCCAGATACTCATCCTATCTCTATTCCA
>ML271224.1:0-12665 GCA_005239495.1 Nicotiana undulata
AATATCTCTCTACTACGACCTCGTATAGACGAACGGTTTAATGCGTTGGAATCTAGACTCATATATATTCAATTTGGTTCGGGACAAAACAGGGAAGCAGACTCATGCTAGGCAATAAAGATAAACATTCATACACCAACCTACTAGTCTAAGTAAGCTTAAGGGAGTCCAAATTATTCAAGTTAAGCATGTACAAATAACATATTTCAAGACTGGAAATTTTTACGTAAAAAAAATGCTAAAGAAGTTCAGATCAGGATACAAGTTCAATGCCAACAAGGTTGCACTCAGAGATGGTCTAGAAACATATTAGGTCACGAAATTTCAGAGGTATGAACTAGTTCTAGCCATCTTCTTTGTCGTAGGTTCAACTCCCTCTGTTTAAATAAATACTGAAGGCTCTGGTGGTCGGTGAAAACATCAATATGAACCCCATATAGATAATGCCTCCAAATCTTTAGGGCAAAGACAACTGCGGCTAACTCAAGATCGTGCGTAGGATAGTTCTGTTCATGTTTCCGCAACTGTCTGGAGGCGTACGCGATAACNACTAGCTCATGCTTGTAATGTACTTAAGGAATTCCTGTTAACTATGATCCGCTCCCATGCTAGTTTTATCACTCTATTATATTTTGTTCCACTAGATCCTGTACCCTCCAGTGATTATTTGACACTTTTAGAGTAGTTGTCCTAACTTGCATTGTTCCCTATAAAATTTTGATATTGGTCTATTTTCATTATTTTCTGGTATTGTGATGCTTAACTTGAATAATTTGGATAGGTTCTAATCCTTTAAGTTAGTGTTTTACTTTATTCGTTTTGTTATCGTGCACCTTTAATCTCAAAAATCTGATTCCTCTTACTCTCAGTATGTTTGCTGTCAATATGTTAGCTTTTGCTAAGCGTTGGACCTGTAATAACAACCTGCCCTCTAAGTTTTGTTGAACCTCTTAACTAGCATGTCTTGTGTTTTTAAGCAACTCTACTATGTTTGCTTCTGAGATGCAAGTGCATCTCTTCTAATTCTGTCGCTTTATCATTGTTCTCTCATTCTCATTTGCTATCTATATTATTCTAAGTTTGTCATTCTTGGCCGGTTGAAAGCCAAGGCCACCAAGACTCTCACCATTTCCCTCCCTAGTGTGAGCACTGCTCGGGGTCCATTTGAGACCCTTGTAAACTCTTACACACTAGGGCTTGGAGTCTTTTGGACACTCTCTTTACTTCTGATACATGAGTTATCTTAGACACTCCATTCTTTCCTCATTCTATCTATTAAACATGCAAACTGTTTTGTTTAAAGTAATTTATGGGTAACTTGATGTTTGGTCATGTGGTCAATTTGTGGATGTCTTGTTTTGGCTTGGGTTTTAGATCTATGGGTTGTGCTGATGGATATAGTTCCTTGTTAATTGGGGCGCGCTAATTTGGTGAAGAAAGAGTTTTGTTCAAGGCCCATGCAATGCTGGGTATTTCTTTTGGGCCTGTTACAGATCCACTGTTATTGTTTGTATAATTCCTTGTAATTACATTTATTACTAGACCTATAATAACTTTGTAATAAATAATTGAGGGTGTTAGTAAAATGGGGGAAACGGGTATGCTTAATGTTCGCATGAAAGGGTAGCAAGTATGCTTATAGGATTCATATGAATTATCCAACCTGCTATATATGCCTTTTAATTTTTGGGTGCACTGTTAGAAATCATGTCATTATAAAATCACACACACACACACACTACTTGAGTTCAAATGCTTCATCTATTTGTATGTCTACTGCTACATTTTCTAGACAGCATGCCTATAGGGAATAAACATTCTTTCAATTTACATAACTACTTCAAATGCATTACAAATCATGCATGTAGGATTTTAATTAGTTAATTGCCACTTTTACCATGATGCACCTAGGAAACACGTCTATAGGGACTAAATATAGGAAATCAGTTCCAATCTTCAATCTTTAGAAATCCTGCCTATAGGATATCACTATTCATTTAATGCTGAACTTTTAAACGCTGTTTTATCGTTTAGTCACATCACTATTTGAAAGAACGAGTAGTTCTAAGTAGTTTTCAATCGATTCACTGTCCTTTACTGCGAAAATTACTTAGAAATCATGTCAATAGGTTTAATAACTTATTTCGTTAATAATCAACATGCAATAACCGTATAATTATTAGGGAATCATGTCTATAAGTGGCGCCTTAAATTGCCTGCATTTTGAATCCATGGTCATCTAGAAACCATCTTTATAAGGCTTAATGATCTCTAATTTTGTCTCCGTATGAGACTGTCTAAATGCTTGATCTAAGAACCTATTTTGCGTGCATTCATTGTCTAAGTGTGGATCAGCAGCCTGCTCCTGAGTGGGCTGCGCCTCCTCCACATGATCATGCTCCTCCTCCTCATTGTTTTGCTCCTCCTTCTCATCTTCCTCATCAGACTCATGATCCTCCTCCTTATCAACAACTATCACTACATCCTTTCCCATGGTAACCCTATCAGCTCGGAAGGTGTACTTCGTTGGCACTCTGCCATCGACTGCAAAGTCTCCCGGCACCCCAGCTGCAAGGCACAATCTAGTGACAAGAGATGGGAAGAAGAAGCCGTACCTCTGAATTTTACTGCGGATGAACATCTCCTCGTGTATGAGTCGGGCCACGTCAAAGTTGCAACCCGTCATGAAGCACCAAATCAAACACCCACGAGGAATGTTCACCTCCGAGGTGTTGTGGGATGGTATTAGTCGATTATTAATCAGGTAGAGCCAACATTTTGCTTCAAACTTGAGGGCTGAAGAGTGGAACTTGTTCCCGTACTTGTACCACTTCATCGCTGCGCCCGGTGTACAAATTGTTGGGAGGAACCTATCACACTGAGCATAACGCCGGCCATGTGCCTCATAGCCGTCCTCGTACAAATCAACGGGGGGTGACAACCTGTAAATCCTCCTGATGGCCTCCACCGAAGCGTTCACCTGCTTCCTCTGCACTGTGACAACATGATTCTTATGCTCTGGACAATTGGCATAAAATTCCCTTACTATCATTGCATTAACCTCATCGGGCTCCTCAAAGAATACATCCAAGCGACGCCTCATCAACTCCTCATACATCTTAGGACAGTTCTGCTGGAAGGAGTTCACATCTATGCCACGTTCTGGTATTGCTGACTTCAATTCCTTTTTTGCGAACCTGTCCTGGGCCTTAGCTGATACAATTTTATTGCTATTGAAGGGCCGAGTGTCAGTGGACCTCCGTGTCCTTGAGGACCCTGCTTGTCTGGCTGAGGAGGAGCCGGTGGCTTGACGCTTTCGGGGATCCATTATACCTACAATACGGACATCATTAGTGTAGCACAACAAGGTGACCCAACTGTGGTTACTCAGACTTCACCTTACAATTGGTCACAATAAATCCATTTAATGGGGCATTTACACAAACACTTGGTGGGCATTATTCACCACTACTCAATTTGAAACCCCAAGCACCACCACAATTTCCCAATTTCACCCAACTAAACCAAAGCATACAACACCCCAAATACCATCACCCACACGTACTAAGCATTTATTACAATTACTTCTACTAGACAAGAAGAAAAACTACTACTTGCAACAATGGAAAAAGAAAAACTACAATAATACAAACTAAAAATAAATTAGTAAAGAAAATACATACATGTGGAGTTAAGAGAGTGAGAGATGGAGAGTTGGGTTATGGTTGGAGTGAAGAGACGAATTGGGGAGTGGGAGAACTTGAGTATGGAGGAGAAGAGTTGTTCTTGGAAGAAGAAGAGTATTAGAAGAAGAGGGAGAGTTTTAGGAAAATGGTGGATTGTAACTGTTGGAGGAGACGTGCGGTTGTGGGGTAGTGGTGGGTTAGGGTAAGGTAAAGTAAAAAAAACAAAAATTTAAAAAATTAAAAGAAAACTTAGCTAGTCGTGACGGGACTATTGCGGTCACTAGCGCGCCTATAGCGCGACCGCGCTAGTGGGGATCGACTGAGGCAGAACATAAGGCCATATGCGCGCTAGTGGCGAGAATTCGAGGCAGAAAAGTATGCCATATGCGCGCCTACTAGCGCGCCCGCGCTAGTGGAGTCAAAACAAGGTAGTGCACTAGGCCATTAGTGCGACCACTAGCGCGCCTACTAGCGCGGTCGCGCTAGTCCAGGCCTCACAACACTTCGCTTTTCTGACTTTTTCTTTGGGGTGGTTTGAGTCTACCCTCGCCCGCGCACACCTGCATATTTTAGTACTTAAAACAATTCAACTACTCATATCCTACACTATAAACACTACACATTGGTTTGCCTCCCAACCAGCGCCTTAGTTAATGTCGTGGCACGACAATTACAACAAGTCAATGGGTTGCCTCCCATGTATCGCTTGATTTAACGTCTCAACATGATGCAGAATGAGCGCATTTAAGGCTTGCTCAACCCTTGAGGTTCAGTAAGATGCAGCACAAACACTTCCTTGTTCTCGTCCATACCCACATACAGTTTCAATCTCTGCCCATTAACTCTGAAGGTGTGGGAATCTTTTTCAGAAGCAATTGCTACAGCACCCGAGGGAAACACTTTGACCACACGAAATGGTCCAGACCATCGGGACTTGAGTTTACACAAAAATAGTTTCAATCTTGAGTTATAGAGCAGTACCATATCTCCGGGTTTGAAGTTTCGGTCCACAATGTTCTTATCATGTAACCTATTCATTCTTTCTTTATACAACCTCGTGCTTTCAAAGGCAAGATATCTGAATTCATCTAGCTCATGTAGTTCAATGACTCCACTTGTGCCCGCAACATCAAGATCCATATTCAATTGTTTCAGTGCCCGCCAAGCTTGATGTTCCAGTTCTACCGGCAGGTGACAGGCCTTTCCGAACACCAACTTGTATGGCGGCATACCAATTGGCGTTTTGAATGCAGTTCTGTAGGCCCAAAGTGTGCCATCCAGCTTTTTCGCCCAATCAGTTCTTGTGACGTTTACCATTTTTGTCAGCACACTCTTGATTTCTCGATTTGACACCTCAACCTGCCCACTCGTCTGAGGGTGATAAGGGGTTGCCACCTTGTGGCGCACATCATACTTAGCTAACAACTTTTCAAAGGCACGATTGCAAAAGTGAGTGCCTCCGTCACTGATGATGGCCCTTGGGATCCCAACATGGGTGAATATATTTTTCTTCAAGAACCCCACTACTACCCTTGCGTCATTGGTGGGGAGTGCTGCAACTTCCACCCATTTGCACACATAGTCTACAACAACAAGTATGTACTTATTGCCGTAAGAGCTGACGAAGGGACCCATAAAGTCAATCCCCCATACATCAAACACCTCGACCTCTTGAATCGGGTTCATGGGCATCTCGTGGCGACGGGATATGTTCCCCGTGCTTTGACACTCATCGCAGCCCTTCACCCATTGGTGGGCATCTTTGAACACAGTTGGCCAGTAGAAACCAACCTCTAGAACCTTGGCCGCCGTTCGGACTCCTCCAAAATGCCCTCCATACGCTGATGCGTGACATGCTTGCAAAATAGAAATTATTCTATCTCGGGGACGCACCTCCGGATCATATTGTCAATACAAATCCTAAACATGTAAGGTTTATCCCAGTAATAATTGTGGCAATTACGATAAAATTTCTTATTTTGGACAGATGAGAGTTCATAGGTCACAATACCACTTGCCAGGTAGTTTGCAAGATCTGCATACCATGGCACTTCCTCCATGCTCGTGGCGAGTAGCTGCTCGTCTGGAAAGGTTTCAAGAATATCCTCTGCTTCCACTGTATTTTCAGATCCTTCAAGTCGTGACAGATGATCCATGACGTGGTTCTTCGTGCCCTTACGGTCACGAATTTCTAGATCGAATTCTTGTAGTAGCAGCACCCAACAAATTAGGCGCAACTTGGATTCTTTCTTCTCAATCAAATACTTGAGGGCAGCATGATCAGTGTAAATAATCACCTTCGAGCCGATCAGGTATGATCTGAACTTGTCAAAGGCGAACACTACTGCCAGCATCTCTTTTTTGGTCACCGTGTAGTTCAGTTTAGCTCCACTCAATGTCCTACTCGCGTAGTAAATTGGGTGTATTATCTTTTCCTTCCGATGACCTAACACGACTCCCACTGCGTGGTCAGTGGCATCATACATGAGCTCGAATGGTTGCTCCCAATGGGGGGTAACAATGATCGGAGTCGTAACTAGCCTCTTTTTCAACTCCTCAAAAGCTACCCTGCAATCATTAGAAAACACAAAAGGGTTATCTTTTTCGAGCAACTTACATAGGGGGTCGGCTATTTTGAAGAAGTCTCTGATGAATTGCCGGTAGAACCCGGCATGCCCAAGGAAACTCCTTATCGCTTTGACCGATGTGGGAGGTGGGAGCTTTGCGATAACATCAACTTTAGCATGATCCTCCTCGATTCATTTGCTTGACACCAAGTGTCCCAAGACGATACCATCCTGCACCATGAAATGGCACTTCTCCAAATTAAGCACAAGGTTCGTCTCAATACACCTCTTCAACACTCGTGTCAGATTTTCTAGGCACTCATCGAATGAATTTCCCACCACTGAGAAATCATCCCATGAACACCTCCATTATATCCTCGACCATGTCAGTGAATATGGCCATCATGCACCTTTGAAATATGGTGGGTGCAATGCATAAGCCAAAGAGCATCCTTCTGAAGGCAAAAATCCCGTAGGGACATGTGAAAGAGGTCTTTTACCTGTCTTCCGGGGCAATGGAAATTTGGTTGTACCCCGAGTACCCATCCAGGAAATAAAAGAGAGACCTCCCTGCCAGTCTGTCGAGCATATGATCAATGAAGGGAAGTGGGAAGTGATCTTTTCGGGTGGCAAGATTCAACTTTCTGTAGTCCATGCAAATTCTCCAGCTAGTGACGGTGTTAGCAAATATCAGCTCATTGTTGTCATTTCTCACAACCGTCATGCCAATCTTCTTAGGGAAACATTACACCGGGCTAACCTAGTTGCTTTCAGAGATGGGGAAAATGATTCCCTCATCTAACCACTTAATGATTTCCTTCTTCACCACTTCCTTCATGTTTGGATTCAGCCGCCTTTGGTGCTCCCTGGAAGGTTTGTGCCCCTCTTCCAGTAGAATTTTGTGCATACAGTATGCTGGGCTGATCCCCTTTATGTCTGCCATGGTCCAACCAATGGCATTCTGACACTCAGTGAGTACCTGTAATAGTTGTTTTGCCTACACATCTAATAAACTGGATGAGATAATAACAGGTAAAGTAGAATTAGGTCTAAGAAATGCGTACCTGAGATGGGCTGGCAGTGGCTTCAACTCCAGCTTGGGTGGTTCTTCAACAGATGGCTTGGCTGGTGGAGTCTCTCTCTCTTTTATAAGCGTAAGGACTCAAACTCGAGAGACCTCAGCCAAACACCTTTTGCTTCAAGCGCTAACACCCATTCTGCCAATTTTTCCCCATTTACCTCACTCAAATTCATCAAACATGCAGCAAGGGGCTCCTCAATAGTTAAGGACTCATCATCTTCCTCCACTATCACATCCACAGCATCAATAAGAGAACAGTTGGCGAATTTACTCGGTCGCCTCATCGATTTCTACACATTGAATGTGATTTCCTCATCATTCAATCTCATCTTGAGCTCCCCAGTTTCACAATCAATGAGGGTTCTACCTATGGACAAGAATGGCCTTCCCAAAATTATGGGAATCTCTTCATCCACTCTGCAATCCAGTATCACAAAATCTGGAGGGAACACAAACTTCCCTACATGTACCAATACGTCATCCAGAATGCCTGACGGTCTTTTTACCGTCCTGTCTGCCAACTGCAACAACATAGAGGTTGGTCTAGCTCTACCAATCCCCAACCTCTTGTAGATGTCCAGGGGCATAAGATTAATGATGGCCCCTAAATCACAAAGTGCCTTGCAAAGGCAAAATTTGCAATGGTGCAGGGAATGGTAAAACTCCCTGGATCAGACAGCTTTTCCGCAATTGGTCGGGTCACAAAAACACTGCAAGTATGAGTAAGCTTCACTGTGGCTAAGTCTTGGAAGTCAAATTTTCGGGAAATTATGTCCTTCATCATTTTGGCATATCCAGGCATCTCCCTCAGAGCATCAATCAAAGGAATGTGTACCTGTATTTGTTTCAACATGTCCAAGAACTTTTTATACTGATCATCCTTCTGATACTTAGCTAGCCTATGCGGGAATGGTGCTAGAGGTCTCTTCTTCCCAGTGAGTTGGTATTTTTCTTTGTCAGCCACCACCTCAATTACCAGTTCCTAAACTGTCTCAGCTTTTTTCTCCTCCTCGATCTGTGTGCTAGGTTCTCCTTGAATAGGATGCACTGTCACCTCAGTCAGTTCTGTTGAATCATCAATTTTAATAGGCACTAGTACCGGTGTCTCAGCCTGTCTTCTAGTTCGAGCTCTTTCCTGCTCCAAGTCTAAGTCTCTATCATTGCGTAGACTCACTGCCATCAGCTGCTTCGGACCCTGATCTTTAGGATTTACCTGCGTGTCTGTAGGAAATGTCCCATGAGGACGGTTGTTCAAAGACATCGAGATCTGTCCCATTTTCACTTTAATATTTTTAATAGACGACTCATGTGCATCTACTCTCTCACTTATTTTTGCAGTTGACCCAATAACATGTTGCATCATTGCTTCAAGTCTGGAGAAACCATCTTCCTGTCTCCCTCCATGTTGATTCTGATTATTGTAACCCTGTGGCCTTTGATAAGGAGCCACATTACCGTGAGGTCGCATGGCTCCCATGCTTCCACTGTTGTGCTGCTGCTGAGGTGGCCTGTACGTCTGATTTTGCTGGCCCCAATTCTGTCCACCTTGTCGCTAGCCCCCATAATTCGACACATAGTTCATATTTTCAGGGTAGTGAGGATGATCATAATCAGCATGTCACTGTTACCAAGTGGCTGACTAATGCAAGATGTGCATAAGCCCCCATAGGTTGTATCCACAGCATGTACGTGCTGCTTCTGCCCTAGCTCCTCCACCTTTTTAGTGAGTATGCTCAGTTGTGTCTTCACGGTGACCATGTTTTCAGGAAGAGTGTTTGATGGATCTAATGCCACTGAGTGAAATACTGGGGGGATGGGTGCGTTCTTGGTGGTCCACCCCGAATTCTGTGCCATTTTATCAAGCATGATCTGGCTTTCTCTCCATGTTTTGCTCAAGAATGCTCCACCAGCTGAAGCATCAACTTTTCTTTCACACTATCTGCCATACCCATATAAGAACGTGTCACGACCCAAACTGGAGGATCATGACTAGCACCCGGGCCATACTTTCCGAGCACTAACGTACATTTTATCTAACCTTCTTATTATCTTTAAGGGATAACGAGATCAAATATAAATGGTAGATATGGATCATGAACATACATCACATGGGATGACAAGATTGCTAAGAAACTACATAAAAGATACGAGCTACAACGCTGCCATGAAAGACTATACAACTAAAATTATCCAACAAGGCATACCAAACTATACATGAGTTAACACCTGTCTATGAGCCTCTAAAGGAGCATAAGCAATGCAACATAGCCAGAACAGGGCCCCGACATACCCATAACATCTATAACAAAAATGCATACCAAGACCACGACAAGTCCGGAGAAGGGATCTCGCCTATAATCGCTGAACTGGAAAGCCTATTGTTGTGGGGGAGCTGTGTCTACCTGTCTATCAGGACTTGCAGCACGACATGCAGCGTCCACAAATAAAAGGACATTAGTACGAATAAAGTACTGAGTATGTAAGGCAGGAAAGCATAAATAAGAACAGTAATGTAAAGAGAGATGTAGGAGATACAACCTGTAGCATCTGAGTGCTTCTAAGAGACAGTAACATAATGCATGATACATATATACACATAATCATTTTAAAACATCCGTCTCTGTGGGCATCATCATCATCATAGAACATTCGCCTCTGTGGGCATTGTCACCATCATATCATACCCGGCCTCAAAGAGGACTCGGTAAACCCAACTGATCAGTGGTTGCACAATAGGTGCCATACCCGGCCGACTATAGCGCGGCTCGGTAGAGTAAAATAGCTACATATATATATAATGCATGTAGGACTCATTGGAATCATATTCTGAACCTTTCGGAGTGACGTAAGGTCGATATTCTCCGTACACGTTATTAGGATTAACTCTTCATCAAGAATCTTATAAGAATCAGGAAGTACCAACAACATTGATAACATAAGAATAAGAGAAGCAACCTCAACATCAATTGTTCCATAAGAAGGGAAACAATGTAAGTACTGCTAGCTTCTAAGAGTAGAGTATCTTTGGAAGCTCGTTCATTGCATTATGTACAATCGGAGTCGTGCAAAATAAGGAAAGGAATATCCTCACATATGTATATACCGTCCCAACCTCAAGCTACGCAAATGTCACAACTCCTTAATCTACAATAAGGGAAACGACACTATCGTTATCGTTTAAGCGTCATAACTATTATGTATCNACCACCGTAGTCGTGTCAAACGACCCGAAAATGTTACAAAGAATGACCAGATCACAACCCTACATCTATATGGTGTTTATCCAAACCCTTCCTAATCCAAAACTCCACAAAATAGTAGTAAAACATGCATCCAAACAGCAACACAAAATAGTCCGCTACAAGTCAAATAACTCAAACTCACGGTTTCCGATCACCGTCCCGTGAGTTCTAACTATTAGGAAACACATTTATCAATCTTCCTTGATATTTAAACCCTTAAATACATATATTAGACGTTTCTTAACTATGAAGTAACTTCCAAAACTCTAACTACAAAGAAAAAGAAGAGGCGGTATAATGATACTTACGTCGTAGGGATCGTTTTGATGTTATTGCTTCTCGATTTCATGTCCGAGATGATATGATTCTTTGAAACCCTAGTAGATAGCTTGAGGTTATATTTATGGGTGTTCTCTGGTCGTTTTATGATTAATAAGGAAGAGAAAGCCGACCTAATGTTTATATGTATCAAGTTTGGAAAAGTCAAAGAGGTGCTAGCTTGGCACCCTAGGATTGGTCCATCTTCCGACGCTTATATCTTTTTATCCTAATGTCGTATGAATAAACGGCTAAGAGCGTTGGAAACTAAATTCCAAGACCTTCAATTTGGTATATAATATGTCCCAATAAGACCTCATATAATACATGAAATGTATTTCTCAAAAAGCTCTAGCGATCCACCTACTTGTCACTTATGATGTCTGCGCAGTCTCGCGAAATTGCAAATATCTCTCTACTCCTATGTTGTATCGATGAACGGTTTAATGACTTGGAAACTAGACTCATATATCTTAAGTTTGGTAGGTAGATCATCCCCTAATTTCATGTATATCGGGAGAAAATCATAGTTACATTTGACCTAATGTTAAGCACATTATGAGTGTAATTTGTGAAGACCTTTGTCAACTTTTGTTCCACCACTTGCTTGACTTCAAAACGTAGAACACAACTATCATACGATAAAAATTAAATCATATAATAACCTCCTTATCATGTAATGAACCCTAGTCTCACCCTAAATTACATGTTATAACATTCCAAACTCGTCGACTTTCGACGAAACTTATTTTCTTCAATTGGTTTAGCTTCTAAGCTTTCCAACCCTCTTGGTACTCGTTATTCATGATCTTAAATATTTGTAACCTCCAACGTAATATGATTAACTTAATTTATATTCCATCAAATAAAATCTTATTTCTAAGCTTACATCAATTGACTTACGATGTACTCTCACGTACGAAAACATGTGGTGTAACATCATTCCCCCCTTTGGAACATTCGTCCTCGAATGTTGACTAATGCACTTTTTCATATCTTAAGCATTAACTCTTACGTATAATTTTATATCGTCTTTTCCATCTAAGGAGTTGTTCGGTGAATAAATCCAAAGGCTAGAACATTCCCCCCTTTAGGCCTCTTTTTCACACCATGACTTGTGGTCGAACTCCTTTCAATGTCGTAAGTATTTCTACCTTTTTTCATGCAGCCTAGACAATTCTAACCTGCAATGTGCGCCGATGCGACTCTTATCTCCTTTTTTATTTCTTGTTAGCTTTTAACTTATCTTTAGGATTCACTTGGTGAACATATATTGTACTATGACAAGCTGTCCCTCTGGGCATCTATAGGTGTACTAAAGTTCTTTGTTTGGTATTTTGTTGAACTTACGACTATTGCTATATCTTGTTTCATAGCCTCAGTTATCTATGCTTATGGCTTTACCACTACTAGGTAGGTCATACTATACCATAACTCTTACTTCGGTTTATTATTATGGAGACTTGCCACCCAACTCCAGGTTTTTCTCTCACCGCTTATCCTATATGTATAAATCTAAGCCATTCAATGCTTCCTTATTACCGTCCATCTTAATAATGACAGCATAATCTCATCTCATACTTTGTAACTTTCATCCATTCATTGTTGATTCACCTTAATATTGATCTATAATCTACCACTAATAATATATCTTCACTAGGGCTCACGTTTCATCGGGGAACATCTGAAGTGATTTTCCTGATCCACCTAGGGACGATACTATACTCCAGTAACTGTATTTCATAGCATTTCAATGTGATTCATCTTATGG
>MDKH01138728.1:0-13116 GCA_005239495.1 Nicotiana undulata
CTTTAGAATAAAATAAATACAATACATAGAGGAAGACTCTGCCTGCTGCGGATCGCCTCCGGAGGATGCAGCTCGCCTAAGTCTCCAAACCAGCCTCGTCGCCATGAAAGTACATGTGCAACAAAATGCACAGCAAGTGTAGCATGAGTATGAAAACAACTTGTACTCAGTAAGTATCCCACCTAACCTCAGAGAGGTAGTGACGAGAGGTCGACTTGACACTCACTAGGGTCCAACAATATAATTTAACAGTATATGACAGCAGCAAAAGGCATACGAGGGTAATAAAATCAGTAAACTTTAAAAGTAATTGCAATTCAATAATCACTGGAAGTAAATAAATAATTTCTACTTCATTTCCCCCCTAAATATCTATCAAGTCATTATCCATGAAATCATTTAACAATTTACGTCCTTAAGACAATTTAACAATTCAAGTCACAAGTGGTATATCATATGTACATATATGCGTAGGAAATGTCGAGGGTCGTTCGGCCCGAACCAACAATAAAAGTAAAATGTGCACTGCAGAGGGTCGAACGGCCCAAACCATAAGTGCATTTTTGCCATAAAATAACCATATCTATGCACTACCGTGGGTCGAACTGCCCGAACCATAAGTGCATCTTTCAATCTGTCGTGGCGTACGGCCCGCTCCCATGAGAGTGGGGGAAATAACACTCCACTCGCGGAATGTAAATTGCGAAGCAGTCACATGCACATACAACGTTTTTCTTAAATTACTTTCAATAAACAATTCCTTTAAATTACCGATTTATATGATCTTAGGGAAACAAAAGTTTCATATAATCCTAAATTCGTAAAGCATATAATCCATTTTGAGGAAAAACACATGTCATGATGTGGGTCCTACAAAATTTCTTCAATCCGAGCTCCATAGCTCCAAATATGCTAAAAATAGCCGAACCCTCGATATATAATTTCTGCGCAGGTATTTACTCATCGCGATCGCGGAAAAAAATTTGCTCTTCGCGATCGCGGAAAAAACTTCGCGATCGCGAAGAACAAATGCCCAGTTCTTTCGGACAGCCTTTAGTAGAATGGTCATAACTCTTTGCACAAAACTCCAAATGACGAATGGTTTAATATTATGAAATCTAGACTCCAGGATCTACAACTTTAATGTTTTGGTCATATCCCAATTCCTTATAGATGTCGGGATATAAGATGCTAAAGTCAGCCCTGTGCAACACAAATTTCTTCTTCATCTTTCCGGACACCCTGTAGTGTAACAGCCATATCTCTTTGTACACAAATCCAAATGCTAAATAGTTTACTTTTCTAGAAACTAGATACAAAGGGATACAACTTTTATTTTCATCATCTCAAAACTCCTTATAGATCGTGAGATATGAGCCTCTGAAGGCGAGTCAGTGAATCAGAACATTTCCTCTACGTGATCGCGAAAGGCTTTCCGCGATCGCAATTCACTGGCCCATTTTACTCATTTTAATCATCGCGATCGCGGCCAATTCCCCGCGATCACGTAGCACACTGCTGTAGCCAAAACCCAGCAGCTGTAAATGGCCTAGAAATGGTTTGAAACCACCCTGAAACTCACCCGAACCCCTTGGTACCCCGTACAGACGTGCCAACAAGTCTGAAAACATATCACGGACTTAGTCGAGGCCTCAAATCACATCAAACAACATCGAAATCATGAATCGCACCCCAATTCAAGCTTAATGAACTTTAGAACTTGAAACTTCTACATTTGATGTCGAAACCTATCATGCAATTGACCTTAAATTTTGCACACAAGTCACATTCGACATTACGGACCTGCTCCAACTTTCGGAATCACATTCCGACCCTGATATCAAAATTTTCACTTCCGGTCAGATTTCTCAAAACCTTAAAATTTCTATCTTTAGCCAAATGACTTCAAAATAACCTATGGACATCTGAATTCACTTCTGATCGCGCTCCCAACTCCTGAATCACCATACGAAGCTATTCCCAAGCTTGGAACTCCAAACGGACATCAATATCACTGAAATGCGCTTCAAGCCAAACGTAGGAATTTTCTTCAAAAATGCTGACTTTCACAATATATGTTGAAACGCTCCCGAGTTATCCAAAGCCCGATCCGGACATACGCCCAAGTCCGAAATCATCATACGAATCTGCAGGAACCTTCAAATCCTGATTCGGAGGTCGTTTACTCAAAATTCCAATCTTAGTTGATTCTTCCAACTTAAGGCTTCCGAAATGAGAATGTTCTTCCTAAATTGACTCCGAACTTCCCGAAATTCAATTTCGATCACACCTACAGGTCATAATACCTGAAATGAAGTTGCTCATGGCCTCAAACTGCAGAATGACGTGCTAGAGCTCAAAACTACTGGTCAGGTCGTTACATTCTCTCCCACTTAAACATACGTTCGTCCTCGAACGTGCTAAGAACTGCTCTGGAGTTGTCGAAAATCACTGTTTAACACCTCGCGCACCTGCCTGTGCTACCACAATCTAGTTGAGCTCATTAGCTTGATCAAATTTGAAGATTTCTATTTTTATCCTTACGATAAGCAAGGAACCCAGTTCCAACACCTGAAATTCTCTGCCAGGCCTGTTTCCAATATATGAACACCATATCAATCACCACACGAGGTACTAGAACACGACTGCGTACCTTTGCTGAATTAGTACCATGCACTGCATAATTCACCATCTAACCACGATGACATTCCCTAAACCTTAATAGCCAAAATTCTACGAGTTTGATGCTACCAATGCACCTTATGATATATACATCCTGCTATAATGCTGACGATACCACCACAATGGAGGAGATGCGTAGAAATTTCTGACCAATTGCAGAGTTAACCAAACATTGAATCTTTCCCCTTGACTAAAATCATCATCTCATTACGAACCAAATAATGGTAATTGTCATGTAATATACTCCACATAATCTTATCGCACCGATCCATGATCCATAAATCTCGTCTCACCCAGTATGAACTGCCTAGTCAACAAATCACTCCCAGACATGACCATCAGTCTCACGCGATGCCACAATGCGCCAATTGGCCACAACTTGAACATGATACATAAGTAAATGACTCAGGAAGGGATTACTCGACTCACGCAAAACCTTTCCTCAGAAAATAGGAAGTAAAACACAAGAAAAATAATTATAGGGAACCGTACTCAACATCGCACTGTTGCGACGTGCAACCCGATCCAAATAACATACTTGTGGCGGCGTGCCACCCGTTCCTATCATAAAATTCACATAAGGAGATACACACCGAGCTGGATTGCTCATTATTACAAATTACTGAATATCGGTCACAAGCACGCTAAGTGCATAATACCATCTTGAGGAGACTGATAGAGCCATATGCTACAAAACTTAAGCACAACTGAGGTGCGATATATATATATACTCTGATTCTCAAGAGCTCTCCTGCTCACATAACATCATTACTACGCAGAAACTCAGCACATAGAAAATTTATCCAGCCATTTCACAACTCCCAAGCCGATTTTGCTCGCACCGAACTAGGCTATATACACCACTTTTTTCAAAACAACCAAGAGCAACCGTCATATCCGAGACAAACACCCCACAATCCACAATCAACTGAATCGAACGCCTTCCAGGCATAAATTCTCAAATAAGCAATGTTGCACTTCCTTATACTTGGACTAAATCTTCAATCAATCAGGTGACTACATGTCACACTTATATAATCTTCCCGTGGTCACGCTCCCACGAACTTCCACACCAGGTAACAAGTTTTCACGTCCATACCATCGACCATGTTAACGTTGTAAAACAAATCAAGAACCCATAACCAGGATACAAAGCCTCTTTCACCAAACACCGATCTCAGGTGACACTGAAGACAACACCAGTTTCCTTGCTCATCCGCGCTCATGACATCCTTGTTAACACCGAACCGCAATCTCGATTCTTACTCCCAATTACATACTGTTTACCGCACCTAACATGCCAATATGAGATGGCGCAATAATTCCATCATAACTTTTGAACCACTAATAGGGTGAACACTCCATCATATAGAAACATTTTTCTTACCTCAATTCACGAGAACAATAACAACACACGAGTGACTTCTCAAAATCACAAAACAGGCAAATCCTCAGGGAATAGTCTATACCCCCATGATCCTTCCGGGATCCGCCTACACCTGACAAGCCATAATACTTGAATGCTTCCAATTATAATCTATTACGGCAGCCGACAAGCCTCGCGCACACCGGCACAAACCACATGCATAATTTAATCACACTGACAAAATTAATCATTGCCGTACATGTGCCATTCAACCATGGCCAACCAATCGATCTTCTTTTTAATTATCCTTAATTGCCTCAGAAATAATAGTATTCCCATTCAACTCATAACAAACTCAATCCTCACTAATCCCGAGTGGCCTTGACTCATGAGACTACGCTGTCTCAATCCCACAAACCGTCTCATACCCTCCTTGTGTGCATTCACAACACCAACTAATATACCCCTCCCGATACTCTTTCTCCACATCTGGAGTTCATTTTTCTCCTTCCTCCGATACTATCCTGCACGCTGGAAATAACATAGAACACCCCAACCATTTTCCCTTTCTCAGAAATTACGTTGCAAAAGCTCGATTCTTAATCATACTGCTGCCTGAAACCCTTAAACACCACATTCTTAGCCTTCGAATTCATTAGGACCGCTATCAAAAGTCACCCACTCTGACTGGCCCCGAATACAATCATCTCCAAGGCTCTTCTAGCACATGCACACCTTCTCAATGAAGCACGTGACTGAGTCACTACCCTTACAACTCGCCTATGCTTTAAGCATAAATTCTTAATCTCCCAACACCTAACCCTGGTCCAATAGGACCAACTTTTGCACATATTTATCAAATCACATGCTCAATTACCACTTTATTCCTTAGCTATAATAACTTGTCAATATGCCGACAATCTGCAACCACCATGAGAAGATAATCCTGCAACCCAATTGCAGGCGGTGGCACTCCCCCACTTAGCCTGAAGCTACTTCTTGCACCACTCTAGACCCTGCTGAGATCTTTTCTCCTTTGTTAACATGATTCTGCTCAACCAATCCGCCCAATTCTTCAGAATTCCCATGTTAGCATTCCCTAAATACTCAAATTCTCTATCATCGATCACACATTCTGCCTCCTACCGAATAACCACTAGAATTCTTTGCAAAACTTGACACCCGCACGCTCGCTAACCTGTTCACAGGATATAACCCACCTGTGGAATTTACAACTGACACCTTCCAACGACGATGTACTGCACACTCCCTACAACACCGATACCCCATCCTAAGCCTGTTTCCATTCACCAAATTTACCAGTCCGTCCTCTACCCATGGACATCTACTAAATGCGCTACGATATCTTCTAATTTACCACTATGCTGCCGCTCTCCCACTTTGGTTAACTTCACTCTTGCTAGCAGCTACCCGACTTCCTTTTCTTACACATGACCTTTCCGAAATTCGTCTGCCCCCTGACACTTCTCACCTGTCTTCCTTCGCCGTATGATGCCTAACTGTTGCCCCCATTCAATATCACTCTCTGTAGCTCTTAAACCAGCTGATCCCCTCAACTTTAAATCTTTTCGTAGATCATCTTCCTTAAGTCGCCTTCATTAGAAGTGCTTATTCAATACTGAACCACAACGTACCACGACCTCTAACAACCGCTTCTTCAATACCTCTTCACAGTAATCTGACCCCATTCAACTGAAGAAACCATAGCACTGACAAACTTAACACATTTCATTCGATCAATGACGACGATATCACATCACAGGTGAATATTCCACCTCACTTGAAAACACCAAGTCTTACTACTTTATCAGTCCAAAACCTGACCATTTATAGTTCAATTTCTTTTCCTCCGCCGGAACTAAAATGCTGAAGTCTCAAAATCACACTCTGAGAAGACCTCCCTTCAAGTCATTCATTGCCTCTACATATGGGCAAGCATCCTAACATCACACCCACATCGCGCGATAACCAATCGTAAGCATCATCACTACCTGAGCATAGCCTCAAGGCTCTCAGCAACACAGCTACTGAGCTGAAACAACATATTATCCTTCTGCAGGGCAACAACAAAAACCCCAACCAATTACGCATGGAAAACATCAAGCACGCTATCCGTAGCACCATTTCAATTCCTCAAATTCTTGATTCATAGCAAGCACTTCGCGACGCGTAAGATTGAGTAGGAAGAAACATATGCATTAGCCTTAAAGGAATCAAATCGCACGATGAGGAATCAAGAAGGGGAGTACTCCTAACAGCCCTGTAGCCTCTCAAAGATAAGTACAGACGTCTCTGTACCGATCCGCAAGACTCTACTAGACTTGCTCATGACTTGTGAGACCTAAAGAAACCTAGTGCTCTGATACCATGTTGTCACGACCCAAAATCCATAAGGTCGTGATGGCGCCGGACACAACTGTCAGGCAAGCCAACCATTAATTAATTTAAAATGTCTCAGTATTTTCAAAATCGTCACCTTTTACTTTAATACATAATAACTAGATGAAATCCATTTAAGTAAAAACAACAATCCATTTTCCTCTTTAATAAATTACATCCCAAATATATATATATGTCCCAGAACCCGATGTCGCGAGTACATGAGCAATTTCTAAGAACTTATACAATTATTACAAAGCTTGTCCGAAATACAAGTTGAACAAGGACTGTAAAATAAAATAAATACAATACATAGAGGAAGACTCTGCCGGCTGCGGATCGCCTCTGGAGGATACAGCTCGCCTAAGTCTCCAAACCAGCCTCGTCACCATGAAAGTACCTGTGCAACAAAATGCACAACAAGTATAGCATGAGTACGAAAACAATGTGTACTCAGTAAGTATCCCGCCTAACCTCAGAGAGGTAGTGACGAGAGGTCGACTTGACACTCACTAAGGTCCAACAATATAATTTAACAGTATATGACAGCAGCAAAAGGCATACGAGGGTAATAAAATCAGTAAAATTTAAAAGTAACTGCAATTCAATAATCATTGGAAGCAAATAAATAATTTCTACTTCATTTCCCCCCCAAATATTTGTCAAGTCCTTATCCATGAAATCATTTAACAATTTACGTCCTTAAGACAATTTAACAATTCAATTCACAAGTGGTATATCATATGTACATATATGCGTGGAAAAATGCCGAGGGTCGTTCGGCCCGAACAAACAATAAAAGTAAAATGTGCACTGCGAGGGTTGAACGGCCCGAACCATAAGTGCATCTTTGCCATAAAATAATCATATCTATGCACTACCATGGGTCGAACGGCCCGAACGATAAGTGCATCTTTCAATCCGCCGTGGCGTACGGCCCGCTCCCATGAGAGTGGGGGAAATAACACTCCGCTCGCGAAATGTAAATTGCGAAGCGATCACATGCACATACAACATTTTTCTTAAATTACTTTCAATAAACAATTCCTTTAAATTACCGATTTCTGTGATCTCAGGGAAACCAAAGTTTCATATAATCCTAAATTCGTAAAGCATATAATCCATTTCGAGGAAAAACAAAAGGCATGATGTGGGTCATAGACTACCCGGACATGGCATAACAGTAGCTATGCACGGACTCCCGTCACTTCGTGTGTACGTAGCCCCCGCAAATAATAGCATATATTCATTTAGTTCACCTATGGGGAATACTCCCCCTCACAAAGTTAGAAATGAGACTTACCTCGCTCCGAAATTCCATAACCGGCTTTCAAGCCCTTCCGATGACTCAAATCGTTGCACAACGCTCCGAAAATAGCCAAATAACAGCAAACTAATGAAAATATACTCTAATACTTGTTAACAATTCAAATTATATAAATTCCCAACTTCGCTCGAAAAGTTGTCCAATTTGTCCTCGGGCCCACCTGCCCTGATTCTGAAATATTTCGAAGATAATAATTACTCATGACTTTACTAGCTCAATATATAATTTACTCTTAATTTCATGCTCAATTTCGTGGTCAAACTCCAAAATATCAATATCTAGGTCTTCTACCAAAAACCCACAATTTCAACTAATTTCCATGTTCGAATCCATATATACACATGTATTTAACTCAAAATTGTGAAGAAAACACTTGCCACATTTTATATGATGAGAATCGCCTCAAAAATCGCTTCAATCCGAGCTCCATAACTCCAAATATGCTAAAAATGGCCGAAACCTCGATATATAACTTCTGCCTAGGTATTTACTCATCACGATCGCGGAAAATGCTTCGCGATCGCAGAAAAAGCTTCGCGATGGCGAAGAATAAATGCCCAGCTCTTCCGGACAGCCTCTAGTAGAATGGTCATAACGTTTTTCACAAAACTGCAAATGACAAATGGTTTAATGTTCTGAAAACTAGACTCCATGATCTATAACTTTCATGTTTTGGTCAACTCCCAATTCCTTAAAGATGTCGAGATATAAGCTTCTAAAGTCAGCGCTGTACAACACAAATTTCTTCTTCATCTTCCCGGATACCCTGTAGTGTAACAGCCATATCTCATTGTACACAAATCCAAATGCTAAATGGTTTACTTTTCTAGAAACTAGATACAAAGAGCTACAACTTTCAGTTTACATCATCTCAAATCTCCTTGTAGATCGTGAGATATGAGCCTCTGAAGCCTAGTTAGTGCAGCAGAATATTTCCTCTACGCGATCGCGAAAGGTTTTCCGCGATCGCGATTCATAGGCCATTTCTCTCATTTTAATCATCGCGATCGCGGCCAATACCCTGCTATCGCGTAGCACACTACTGTAGCCAAAAACCAACAGTTGTAAATGGCCTAGAAATGGTCTGAAACCACCCTGAAACTCACCCGAGCCCCTCGGGACCCCATCCGAACGTGCCAACAAGTCTGAAAACATATCACGGACTTAGTCGAGGCCTCAAATCACATCAAACAACGTCGAAATCATGAATCGCACCCCAATTCAAGCTTAATGAACTTTAGAACTTGAAACTTCTACATTTGATGTCGAAACCTATCAAATCACATTCGATTGACCTCAAATTTTGCACACAAGTCACATTCAACATTACGGACCTGCTCTAACTTTCAGAATCACATTCCGACCCTGATATCAAAATTTTCACTTCCGGTCGAATTTCTCAAAAAACTTAAAATTTCTATCTTTAGTAAAATGAATTCAAAATAACCTACGGACATTTGAATTCACTTTCGATCGCGCTCCCAACTCCAGAATCACCATACGAAGCTATTCCCAGGCTCGGAATTCCAAACGGACATCAATATCACTGAAATGCGCTTCAAGCCAAACTTAGGAATTTTCTTCAAAAATGTTGACTTCCACAATATACGTTGAAACGCTCCCGGGTTATCCAAAGCCCGATCCAGACATACGCCTGTTTAACCAAAAAATAAGATCTTTTGACTAAAGCTTAATTTAGGATAAATTCGGGTTACTGATAATCGAATTAGTAAAATAAAGAATAAAGTAGCAATAATTTCGAGAGCAATATACAAAGAATAAAATAGCTTAGTATCCTAGAAATCAAATGATCCTGTTTGTTACATTTTTATCCCTTTTATAGGGATGACCTCCTAGTACAAAATTTGTATTTCTGTCATGAAAGCCTATTTAATTCTTAATTATTACATTTATGAGGCGTTACAATGATGAATATTAACTGTTATTTTAGGAGTTACATAACGTACAAGACATTGATTGTTGATCTTCGAATCGGCCCATTATTGCGTCCGGATTCGTTGTGACCGTGTCTCTTCTTCTTTGATGATCTTTCCGCGACTAATTCCTTGTATTGACTGTACCTTTTTATCCCGTATCCACGTGTGATATTTTATTTGGCCCACCTGGCTGGCTGAGTCATCCAAAATTTGTACACGTATGAGGCTATATTTTTTACCAATACAGATAGTCCCCCCACTTGCCATGTATTGAGTGTATAATACTTGGTAAGTGGATACTCATTTATGGCAGGAATATTTTGCCGCCGCTTTACCTCAAAACCTTGTATTCTTTTATGGGCGCATGCATCGTACATCACTTCCATTTAATGCTTCTTCCACGTGTTCGTTTCTGATTGGTTCTAAAACGACCCGACACCTTTTAGGGCTTTTTGCGGCTGCATCAGTCCCAAAGTGACACCTTTAATTATGACTTTCCATCATTACCTTTCTAAGTTTCGACGGTCGCCATTAGGTATAAATAGTCGTCTTCTTTTCTTCCTTAGCACGAAAAACTTCCATAACTTAATCTTTTCTTTGTGAAAGAATTTCTTCCTTGATTTTATAAATATGTCTTCCTCAGGTCAACCTGAAAAGGTTATTGACGTTGAAGCTTTGGCTTCTTCTTCTGCTCCGTCTAGGAGTCGGAGAGGTGGCTGATTAAGGAGCCTGGGACGTACCTCTACTAGAGGTTCTTCTTCTCCTTCCTTTGCTAGGTCGTTGTTTTCTCCGGGAGGTAGATCTTCTCATTCTGTTTCTAGGAACAAGGATGATTTTCATGAACCCAGAGTTGATGAAATCGGTCCTACTAAGATAGTCTTCCCAGATGTAAATTCTCCTATCGCCGAACATGGTTCTTCTTTAGATAACGTCGAGAAATATGCTACTATCATCACTGTAGGTCATCTTCCTGTCGTTCGTAGGGAATGCTCTTGGGAGTCTAATGTTCCCATTCTTGTGTCAAGTGACACTCGAAGAATTACGTCTTACAAGACGGGTTTTTCTTACATATATACTTACCCTTTCACATTAGTATTTCAGCCTCCTGTTGACCCTGTTATCATAGAATTTTGTCGTTTTTTCAACATTTTCCTAGGACAAGTTGGTCCTTTAGTATGGCGTGTTGTTTCCTGTCTGATAGTTCTCGCTTCAAGGGTTTCTGTCCCTTTTACCTTTCATCATCTGATGCATTTATATTCTCCTCTTTTATTCTGTCAAGGGGTTTTTACTCTGGTTGCTCGGAGTAAGAGGGTTTTAGTAACCCCTGGCGATGACAAAGACAGAGGTTGGTACCTTAGGTACGTGGCTGTTCCCACTGCTGTTTTAGTGGGTGAAAGTAATCTTCCCTTCCCTGAGAAGTGGAATCGTGCACGTAAGTACTTTGATTCGCACCTGTTTTATTTACATAAAATTTATTTTGTGTTTCTAACACCGTTTCTGTTTTCTTCTTATTTACATCAACTATGAATATTGTCGAGAATGTCTCCGACATTCGCAGTTGGGTAGAGAGAATGTTGACTGCTGCTCCTGCCGAGGAAAGATCCTGGAAGTACTTTTCGGCAAAGTATAAGTGGATTGTCAAGACCCATGGTAAGTAGAGTTTTTCTCACTCCCTTCCTTGCTTGAGTTTTTTTATTAACTCTTTTCTTTCTTCTGATAGGGTTTTCTACCCGTGGGGCATCTTCATCACTTCCGAGGATGTCCTTGTCTCATGCCCAGAGTATTCTGACCAGTGTTTCAAAAAGGAAAGCCCAAGATCCCCGCTCTGGAGGGGAAGATGAGGGTGAAGAAGAGGGTGCTTTAATGCACCGGGTGAGAAGAAGGCGGGTAGTTTCGGACGACGAATCTACTCCCGCCCCTCTTTCTTCCGTGTTGACTACTAGGCCTTCTTCTTCTCGTGATCAATATCAGTCCCCAGCTCGAGACCCTGTCGAGCGTCTGTTTCAGGAAGGGTTTGACATGGACCCTGATGATATTCCCTTAGCTACTGTTTACCCACATTTTGCTGCTATTTCTGCTCCTCCAGGTACTGCTATTGCTCCTCCTTCAATTCCTATTATCTCCTCAGTTTCCCTTCCGTCCGTCTCTATTGAAGCACCCGTGGCTTTTCTGGCTTCCGGCCCCTCTGTCTCTTCTGCTACTCCTTTTGTTCCTGCTTCCGTGCCTTCTATTATAGAAGAAGGGTCTTCCAGCAGGGAGATGAGAAGGGTCATGATTCAGGTTCCAGCTGGTGGAAGCCTCTTTAAGAAGATTAGCACCGGTGAGCCGGAAATGTGGCTCAAGCCTTTGATTGGCCCTGAAGAAAGAGCCAAGCTTGACAGACATGCATCTCTTACTTGGGCTAATGAAGTGGTGCATAATTCCTTAAAGGTATGTATTTTTTAAAAGACCTTTTGCACATTTCTTAATTGACAATTTTAACACTTTTGATTGTTTTACTGTTTTTGCAGACGCACCTTATTGGTTTGGAGCTTATGAAGAGAATCTCCAATTATGAAAAAGAGTTGCAAGTGCTGCGTGGGCTTGATGATAATAAAGCACAATATGAAAGCCTTCAAATAGAGATGGAAGCTCTAAAAGAAGAGAGAGATACCTTAAAGGAGCAATTGAAGACTGTCAAAGGAGAGCTAGCGGTGGAGAAGGCTTCTTTTAGCCAAGTCAATAAAGATAAAGATGCTCTTGAATCTTCGTTTGCTGAGCAGCTGTCAAAAGCCATGGAAGAGATCCGGTACTTGAAGGACTTGTTGGGGCAAAAAGAAGAGTATTCTGGAGAACTAGTACGTAATCTTTCCCAAGCCCAAGAAGATCTACGTGGAGCCTTGACGAAGGTCCAAAATCTGGAGGAGTCAGTCGCACCTTTGAAGGTTGCCCTTGAAGCTGCTAAAGCTGAAAATGACAACTTGAAGACTGAACTTCGGATATGGTCGAGAGACTATAATGAACTTGAAGAGTCAACAGTTGTTGAAGTGAGTTGGGCATATATGAATGCTCTCCACGACACACTGATGGAGATGATTCAAGTAGGCTTCGATCTTGATGCTGAGATTGCAAAGTCTAAAGAAGCCATAAATAAGACTCAACAAGGTCTTGATCTCTCTCCAGCTGATGAAGTAGCGGACAATCCTCCAGAAGAAGAAACTAGCTCCCCTCCTTCTCCTCAAGAATGAAGACTTTTTAGTCATCCCCCCCTTTTTTTTATTTTTTTATTGGATTGGTGTAATTACTCCCAGCTCCATCGGGAGTAACTTTGAAATTTCTAAAGTCCCCAACCGACAAGTTAGAGGCATCTAAAAAATGTACATTTTTATGCGGCTAAGTACTTAGTTCTTTTACTTAGCCGCTTT
>ML271228.1:0-15847 GCA_005239495.1 Nicotiana undulata
CGTCACTACATCGCCGAAGTTAGGCTCGGCACTTACTCAGTACATGGGGTCGGTTGTACTGATAGTACACTCTGCACTCTTCTGTGCAGATCAAGGTATCGGCCAACATTAGAGATTTTTAGTAGCGGACATGTCACGACCCAAATTCCTATTCGGGTCGTGATGGCGCCCAACACCGGAGTCAGGCAAGCCAACTCTAGTTACTAATGAAATTTCTTAAATTAAATGAGATGTTCAAATAAAATACTTACCCAGTTTTAATTTAAGCAGTCCTTTAATAAAAGTGAGGAAGTGAAGCAAGTTGATTTCAAGTAACTCAAAAATCATATGCCAGCATAAACATAGTAGCAAAATACTAGCGAAACACTACGTGTGCCAAGACCTAGTGTCACAAGTCCACATGCGACTAGTGGAATATACAAATAGACAAAATAAATGTACAACTGTCTGAAAGGGGTAGCCAGAAATATCCCAAAAGTAATAGAAACTCCACAGTGCTGCTGACAAACGCCAGGCAGAGCAGCTCACCGTGTAGTCTAGTCCAAGTAACGCTCTCAGGATCGCGCTACGGTATGATAACCAGATGCACCAGCCTCAGGACCTGTACAATTAAGCACAAAAGCGTAGGATGAGTACATATAAACAAATATGTACCCAGTGAGTATCCCGTCTAAACTCGAAGAAGTAGTGACGAGAGGTAGACGTGTTACTCACTAGGGTCGCTATCGATAATATGATTTAATGAATCTAGACAGGAATAACATTTATGGAAAACAAGTAGACATGGAGCATCAGTATATAAAGATAACAATCTACCTGCAAGAGGCGAGTAACAATATTTAATAAAAATCACAAGTTTCTTTCCCCACAGAATAATTAAATTGGTAAGAATAATAATAAGACTCTCAATCAAGCACATAGCATATAATATGCCGAGGCGTACGGCCGAAGCGACGCAAAAATTTAAATGTGCACTGCTGAGGGTCGAGCGGCACAAACCATAGATGCATATATTACCCCGCTCGCGAATCGATCATGCGACGCGGTTGACATAAATATAAGGCTACCCCGCTCACGAATTATACATGCGACATGGGTGCTCGTAGACATACACAAAATTATCAGGAAATTCAGGAATTTGTCATGGTTTATACTTGAAATCAGAGATTTAAGCACTTAAACTTACACATAACTTCCTAATATCCTCATATCAATTTCAAAGATAATAAGCAACTAGAACACATGTAAGGATACATGTAAGGCACATAACGACATTCTTGTGAAATCCTAAATTCTACCCGACACAACAGAGTAGTAGCTACGCACGGACTCTCGTCACTTTGTGCATACGTAGACCCCGCAAATAGGGACAGTTCAATCGTTTACATTTACCTATGGGGACAATTCCCTCTTACAAGGTTGTAAAGGAGACTCACCTCGCGTAGAATCAACTTCCCGATCAAGAACGCGCCCGAAACTTCAAACTTTACACCCGAGGAATCGAACTAGTCAAATGGTATATAAATATGTCAATGCATGCTCAAAGTATGGAAATTCTCCTACTTATTAAGTAAATTCACTATTCTTGAAGAAATCCCAAAATACACCCCCGGGCCCACATGCTCGGATTCCGGAAATTTTCGAAGATAACACTCACCCATAACCTAAGGATCAATAATATATAATTTTTGTATGATTTCATGGTAGAAAGGTGGTGAAACTTCCTAAAGTTCATCAACCCTAGGTCTTCACTCTAACCCTTTTGATTTCCACTAATTAGATGTTAATCTACCTAAGTTTTGATGTACTAAACCAACATTTAAATGGAAATTACTTACCTCTTAGTAGCTAGGCCAAATACCGTCTTGAAAGCTCTCAAAATCGCCAATGGAGGAGAAGAAATGGTGAAAAATGACCAAATCCCGTATTTAATGAGACCACTGCCTCCAGTGATCTCGCACCTGCGGTTCGAGGACTGCACCTGCAGTCTCGCACCAGCGACCAAATGGTCGCACCTGCGGAGATGGCCAAGGAGGCCTGTGGCCGCACCTGCGGAACAAATCCTGCATCGGCGGGTCCGCACCTGCGGGAGAAGGCCCGCCCTTTAGTTTTGGGCCAACTCCCCTGGGGTCGCACCTGCGATGGCTTGACCGCAGGGGCGGTATCGCACCTGCGATCTAGGCAACCGCACCTGCGGTCACACCAGATCTGGTGCACCAGCAGCTGAAGCTGCTGATTTTTAGCCTCGTGGTGGTGTCCGGGAGGCACCTAGGCCCACCCGAGCCCCCGTGAAATTATACCAACAAGTCCTAAATTGTATTGCGGACTCGCTCGAGCCTTCGAAGCACCCAAAACAACGCTAGAACTCAAAATCACCCCTCAAAACCCCTAGAATCAAACTTAAGAATTTCTAAGTTCTTGAATTCAGTTTCAATGCGCCGAACCGGCCTATACCACTCGGAATGACACCAAATTTTGCAGGCAAGTCATTAATGACATAACGGAACTACTCCCGGTCTTAGAATTCCGCTCGGACCTCGATAACATAAAATCACGTTCCAAACCAAATTTCACACTTAAGGAACTCTATTTCGCTATTTGGCGTCGAAACGCTCTCGGGTCATCCAAAACCCATTTCGGACATACGTAAAAGTCTGAAATCATCATACGAACCTACTAGAATCGTCGAAACTCGATTCTGAGGTCGTTTACTCAAACTATTGACCGAAGTCAAACTTGGCTTTAAAAGCCAACCTTAAGGAACCAAGTGTTCTTATACTATTCTAAACACTTCCAAATCCCGAACCACCCGTCCCCGTAAGTCACAAATCACAATAAGCCGCTATGGGAAGTCTTATTTAAGGGAACGGGGTCCGAATACGCAAAACGACCGGTCGGGTCGTTACAGGACATCCACCATTCGGAGACACAAAGTATATCTGCTGGCGTTCGCAGATCCCTAGAGTCTTCTCTTAATTCTTAGAGATTGTTTTATATTTTCTCAAAATAGCTACATTATTATTTCAGCCCATTATTTGTAGTAAATCTTAGAAGTTCGTGAATTGTGACACCAGACCCTGGGTAGTCTTAGAGTTATACATTTAATTAGTTTGTGGCTCAGTTTAGTTATTTGTTTATTATTTTATATTTGGAGTTATTCGTTGAAAATCATTAGACTAAGTTTACTTTAAACTAATTATATTGTTTCTAAGTAAATAACCAAAGGAAAATAGCTAATCGAATTCTAACATTGGATTGCCTAGCAAGTGTGGTGTTAGGCGCCATCACGATCCCTAAGGCTGGGAATTGGGTTGTGACACTAGAAGCAAAGGCATTGTGGACTAGGATTTTAGCCAGTTTGAGGTAAGTAACATTTTCAAACTTGGTTCTGAGGGTTCGAAACACCGAACTATATGTTGTATGATTATAATTAAGGCGACGCACATGCCAAGTGACGGGCGTGCAGGCGTGCACTGTGTGATTTGTGGTCCGGCTCATCCCATGGCACCGGTTAGTAGCTATTATGGATTGATATTCGTACTCCTATCGACGTGGTTAATGTGATTACGCTAGAAATCATGCTAAGTACTTGTTAAGGCTTCACGCCGATAATGTTGAGACCCGAGTGGTCATATATTGTAGTCTTCTCATATGTTTTATTGATGTTACATACTCAGTCCTGTCATAGCATATCATATCATGTCTCGGTCTCGGTAATTGTTGATTCTGTACATTTATCATTGATTCGGGCTAGTTTATGCATCTGTGAGCCTATTTGAGTGAGACTGGAGAGTGATGACTGAGTGAGGCCGATTGCCTGTTATTGAGAGACAGCTATGGAATCGGACTACACGCCGCATTATATTATATTGATTATGCATGGATTTGGCTTATTATAGTGCTTGGGCTGTAGGAGCCCCTCTGGAGTCTATAACACACCCCCAGTGAGCGCAGTGATGATATTGAGGGATGTATATTACCTGCACATGGATCTTGTCCGAGTATTTGTATTCTGGATATGGATCTTCTCCATGGGGGTTGGATTGGCCTTCCTCTGTACTAAGTGCTACGATCACCTGTGTTTATGTATATTCTGGGATGGATCTTCCCTGGGCCTGAGAGTCATATACCGTACTGAGTGAACTTCTGTGTGAGAGTTGTGAGCACTATGTGAATTTCCACACTGTTGATACATTGGCATGTAGAGTATACTGAGTTATACATGGGTTACTGATCATATCTGACATATTCTGTTTTCATTATCTATTAGAACTGTGAATATGTCTAAATTATGTATGTTGTTTTGTTATAATTACTGAGGTTTAGTATATCACTACCTCAACTCATAGTTTGGGTTCATTACTTATGAGTTGGTGTACTCACGTTACCCCATGCACTTCATGTGCAGATTTAGGTACATCGAGACCCGGTAGCGGTTGTTGATCTATTGGCAGAGTATCCTTGGAGTCTTCGAGGTAGCAACTGGCGATCGCAGCCTCGTTTTCTCCTTCTCTATCTTCCTGTTGTATTTACTTATTTCAGAGAGTATTATGTCAGTTATGTATTTTGGCATTATAGATATAGTAGCTCATGACTCGGTGACACAAGTTCTGGGATTGACTTTTATTTATTTTTTAATGGTGTTAAACTTTTGAATGATTTTATAAATGAGACTTTTGCTGCAAATGTAGAGAATTTCTAAAAGAAATCTTAAATCAAATGAAATGTGTGGTGTCACGACCCAAATTCCATTGCGGTCATGATGGCGCCCAACACCGGGGTCAGGCAAGCCAACACCCATCTACTAGTGAGGTTACTTTACATGTTTAAGTGATTAAAATCTCCTTCGGGTTTTTAAGGTAAGAAATTCATTAAAAACAACATTTAAACGTAACCACGTGAGATTATGTAAATCAAAGGTATTGCCAGCACATACAACTCTGCAAAATACCAGGCAAAAACTATAAAATGTGCCAGAACCTAGTGTCACAAGTCAACAGGCGACTGGGAAAGTCTACAAAATGCTACTAATAAATGCACTATTGTCTGAAAGGTAATAGAGAATGATATCCCAAAACTATAAGCAGAGGACTCCACGCTGCCGAGATCGCCAAGGGAAGCAACTCACCGTGTAGTCAGCCGAATAGAAACTCTCAACGATGACCACCGGAATAGTGACCGGATGCAGCTATCTCAGAACCTGTACAATTAAGTACAGAAGAGTAGCATGAGTACATATATTTAAATATGTACCCAGTGAGTATCCCGTCTAAACTCGAAAGGTAATGACGAGAAGTAGATGTATTACTCACTAGGTCAATAATAATAATATATTGCAACAAGATTAAACAGGAGCAAATAATTATGGAAAACGGGTAGACATGGAGCAGTCAAGTATACAAGTAAAATCTCCCTTTCAATATCAGACAACAATAGTAAATAGAATCCTCGAGTTTCCTTCCAGACCAAACAATTTGAATAAGGATAATTTATGATAAAAGCTCTCAGACAGATAAATAGCATGTAATATGACGAAGCGTACAACCGAAGCATCGCAATAATTTAAATGTGCACTGCCGAGGGTCGACGGCCCGAACCATAGATGCATCTATTACTCCGCTCACGAATCGATCATGTGACATGGTTAACATAATATAAGGATACCCCGCTCACGAATCATACATGTGACTCGGGTGCTCGTAACATACACATAATCATTAGGAAAGCCTTAAGAGAAATTCCGGTGCATGATTGGAAATATAGAATCAACATTTAAATTTACAAAATACCCGCTATTATTTCCATATCAACTTCAGGGATACCAACCAACCGGAGGTACATGAAAGTATACAGGCAAGACACGTAAAAACATGCTTGTGAATCCTAAAACTACCCAACATAGCATAATAGTTGCTACGCACAGACTCTCGTCACTTGGTGCGTACGTAGACCCTGCAAATAAGGACATTCAGTCAATCACAATTTCCTATGGGGACAATTCCCTCTTACAAGGTTGGAAAGGAGACTCACCTCGCGTAGAACCTACTCCTCGGGTCAAGAAAGTGCCCGAAACTCCAAACTCGTCGCCCATGGACTCGGAAATAACCAAATATTATTTAAATACATCAATATACGTTCAAAAGTATGAAATTCTACTACTAATTAGGCTAATTCACCATTCTTGAAGAAATCCCAAAATACACCCCCGGACCCACATGCTCGGATTCCGGAAATTTTCGAAGAAAACACTTACCCATAGCCTAAGGATCATTTTTATATAAATTTCATAAGATTTCATGGTGAAAAAGTGGTGAAATTCCCGTAAATTCATAAACCTTAGGTTTCCGCTCTAACCCCTTTAATTTCACTAATTAGATGTTAATCTACCTAGGTTTGGGTGTAATAAACTAACATTTAATTGAAAAATACTTACCTCTTAGCAACTAGGCCAAACACCCTCTTAGAAGCTCTCAAAGTCACCTATGGTGGGGAAGAAAATGGTGAAAAGAAGAAGAAACCCGTATTAAATGAATCATTGGTTTCAGTGATTCTCGCACCTGCGGCCAAATGGTCGCACCTGCGATGAAGGCCAAGGGGGCCTGGGACCGCACCTACGAGGTCGCGCCTGCGAGAGAGAGTCCGCTCCTGCGGAAATTGTCCAGCCTTCCCCTGGGTCGCACCTGCGATGGTTTGACCGCAGGGGCGGTATCGCACCTGCGACCTGGGCAACCGCACCTGCGGTCACACCAGATCTGGTGCACCAGCAGCTGAAGCTGCTGGTTTTTGGCCCCGATTGGGGTCCGGGAGGCCCCTGGGCCCACCCGAGCCCCTGTGCAATAATACCAACAAGTCCTAAATCCTATTACGGGCTCGCTTGAGCCTTCGGAACCCTCAAAACATCGTTAAAACTCAAAATCACCCCTCAAAACCCCTAGAATCAAACTTAGAAATTTCAAGTTTTAAAATTCAGTTTTAATGCGCCGAACCGACCTACACTACTCGGAATAACACCAAACTTTACATGCAACACATAATAATCATATTTAACCTGTCCCGGGCTCCGGAACCATAATACGGGCCCGGTAACAAAGATTTCACATCAATTATCATTTTCAAAAACCTTACTATTTTTTAGAAAATAATTTTCTTTAAAAATTCATTTCTCGACCTTGGGACCCCGGAATTTAATTCTGGGCAGACGCCCAAGTCCTATATTTTTCTACGGACCCTCCGGAACCGATCACGGGTCCGGGTCCGTTTACCAAAAATGTTGACCAAAGTCAACTTTAATCAATTAATTATTAGAATTTCAGTTTTTCATCAAGTTTTCACATAGAAGCTTCCTGGCTACACGCCCGGGCTGCGCACGCATATAGAGGTGAGATTGGCGGAGGCTTTTGGAGTCTCGGAACGCATATTTAGCTATATTAGCGTCGGATGACCGTTTGGGTCATCACATGTGGCTTGCCTGATTTCACGATAGGCGCCATCACGACTGGGTATTTTGGGGTCGTGACATTTCACTATTCCATGATGTAGAAAATGGGCATAACTTTTTTGTAACTCTTCTCCATGTTCTACCACTATTATACACTAATTTATCCATTATCCTATGTTTTCCATAATTTAATAATTTATTACCTCACTTTTTTTCAATTTAATTCAAGAAAGAATTCCTACACCTATAAAAAGGAGTCTTTCTTCCATAATGTGGTGTGAAAAAATAATTGTAGAGTATTTCAAAACAGTGAGGTTAAAAGTTGTGAAAAAAGAAGAATGAGAGTTTTTACATTTGTTGATTGAAGGTGTTCATCTTGTCGCATCCCCTTTTTCCCTCGAAATCGGGGTTTCGACATTTATGAGACAACTCCCTTCCTTTTGGGATGGGATATGAGATTTGAAGAGTCGCCACCTAACGGGTTATGGTGTGTTAGGGCACCTAGAGAAAATAACTCATAAAACTAGTTTACATTACCAGAGATCGGGTAAGGGCTCAAAATTACCTTGAGGGGAAGGTGTTAGGCACCCCTCGAGGTCCACAACGGTGGGTCCCGGCCGAACTTAATTAAGCGAATTAGTCTTAAAGGAAAACAAAGTAATTTGGATAACTACACATTACTTTAAGCAAGGTTAAAAAAGGGGTCCTAGGGTTTTAGCCTATAGGATCATTTCCATGCAATACTTGGTAACTTTGCCCAAGTTGGGGTGCTACACATAGTATTAGTGCACAGGTCATCATCTCCTTTACTCCCGAATTACTATCTTTTAGTTATTACCTAAGCGTTCTAATAGCTTTTAACATGTGCCATATGCGTGCACTACCCGTCCCTTACCTATGGGCTTGGAGGTGTTTAGGACCTCTATTTAAGGTGGTTCTAGACTGACCTATGTTGCTTAAACAGGAAAAAGCTAAGCGACAAACACAATTCAAATAGGAATATCACGTAGGGAGCAAATAAGGGCTCATGTTAACCTCCACAAATAACAACAAATGCACGCAGTTCAAACAACAAATTTTGTTAGTTTAAAGACCCTATAGGCATGATATCTAGATGAGCATAAACAGAATATAGGATAACAACTTTATTAAAGCAAGCATCGGTACCTATCAATTTGCCTACTAGTTTTTGTTAAAACTCTGAATCTGGGCAAATTTCAAGTAGTAAGAGATCGCAGTTTTAGACCCAGAATTCCTATAAGTTTGCCTAAGTGATAACCAGAACGGAATCATATAGGCATGGTACCTAAAATTGTTAATTATAGACAATAGTTTATCAACGAGTTACTGATTTTAACATACAGGTTTTTATCTTTTAGATCCTATAGACATGATTTATAATTTACATAATTAGTTAACTCTTATAGGCATGATTTCTAGGTGTTAGAACTGATTTATTTGTTTTCCTATAGACATGCCTTCTAATTTACAGAATTAGTTAATTCCTATAGCATAATTTCTATGTGCTAGAACTGATTTATTTTTATATCTACTATAGGCATGAAATCTATGTGGGCAGAAATGTTAACAAATTGCCAGGCATGTTCAATAATTTACATAAAGAATATCCTATATACATGATCTCTAATGCACGTTGAGATTGAGAATATGCGTAGAACATGGATTCTTAATGCAGAATTGACAGAAGAACCTACATGCAGAATTTCTAGTATCCCAAAAATATAAGAATTTAGAATCACAAACAGTCAAAAGGAAATCCTATAGACAGGATCACTAGTAGTATGCACATAAGGAATCACTACAATGGACCTATAGGCAGGATTTCTACCCGAGTTTGAACAAAGATATATATAGAAACCCTCCCCCCTCCCCCAGCTTTTACTAATAACTCCATATATGTTCATTACAAAGATTATTACATTATTACATCCCAATATGAATGAATTACAAAATACTATCCATTACACTATAGGGAGCCTTAGCAGGCCCAATGTCAACCTGGAAACCAGGCCTTCAAGCAAAGTAAGTCTGAAGTATACAGGTAGTCCATCCATGATACACAAAATTGGGCTTCTGGTGCGTCAAAGTTCCCAAGGGTCTCAGGGACCCCGGGCAATGCTCACGCCAGAACCTTTCTCAAAGAAACAGTTTGTAAAAGATTGGAAGACCAGCCCCAATGTGTCAGAGTTCGGAGGAGTCTCAAGGACCCTAGACAATGCTCACATTAGGGGTGGTAGGAACCAAGATAACTAAGAGTAGAAGTTTGAAAATAGTATTTAAGTAGGGGATAGTTTTAGAAAACAGTTTGATTTTTCAGGAGCAAACAGAAACAGAACTCCACCTAGACAAGCAGAATCCAAACATATTGGTATTGATTCAGATATAAATATTGTACCAGTAATTAAAGCAATCACAAAAGAGCATGGACACTTGAATTACAGATAGAATTGACCATACATGCTTGAAATATCTAAACATGTTCAGAATAGGGAACATATAACTGAATTTAACAAGGTTTCACATTATAGAAGATTACTTAGTTTATTAATTACCACTAGGTAAGACCATATAGGCATGTATTAAACAGAAACATGTTAAAGTTTGAAATAACTAACCAAACACCACATAGAACAGGGTAGCAGGAATTAAAGCATACTAGTCTAGACAGAAGTATGGATCAGACAGAAACATGCTAAGGTAAACTAACCACACAAGCACATAGAACAGAGTAGATTAACAAGAATTAAGGCATGCCAGTTGAAAAAGAAATAAACAGGAACCATATGGCAAACAGAAGCATATCGAGGTTTGAAGTAAACTAATTACATAATCACATGGAACAAAACAAGATAATAAGAACTAAGGCATAGCAGTTGAGAAAGAGATGGTCAGGAATTGGGTATCAAAAAGAAGCATGTTGAGGTCTGTAATAAACTGACAACGTAAACATATGTAGTAGAACAAGATAACAGGAATTAAGGCATACCAGTTAGGAAGAAAGTAAACAGAAAGGTGATGGCAACTGGAATCCAAGAGTTTAGCCTTGGCTTTCAGCCGGCTAGACAATGCAGCAAATCAGAGTGATAAAGAGAACTCAAGTTGTGTGAATGTAAGTGTGTAAGTGTAGGTTTGTAAGCGTGACCTTGTGTTTGAAATCAGAATAATGAAAGATTTATATAGCATACAGTGGAGTAAACCCAATAAGGCAGGAAAATCAACGGCACATAAATAAGGTATGCAAAAATCAATTAACCAATTAATTAGGGTTAAACACAAATCAATTAATAGGACAGAATAACGAAAGTATCACTTAGATCAAGGAGATCTCATACGAAATCAACTAGCAGACAAGATTGAGGTTTAATAAGGTAATCAATAAGTCCAGAGATCACTTATAGGTTGGTCATAACAATCAAAGCCCAGAAATCATACCAGTAATATAATTAAGGAAAGTAGTACTAATAACGAATCACATATAAGGAAAGAATAGGTAAAAATCTTTCAGAGAGATATCAGTTTTACAAAGAAGTACAATTTCAAACCCTATTAAGCAAGTAAATCAATTTAATTGACAGCCAAAGTAAACGGGCAAACATTATAGCAAGCAGTAGAATAATTAGAAACCCTGGGGAATAAAGACATAGAGATGAAACTCAAGTAAAACAAGTTGAAAGGGTAAAGGAAGAAAATAAGAGTTAAAAATTTAAATATTCCAAACATTTTTGCATAAACTTCTTAGAAAGATTGAAACCCTAGCTTTTAGGGAAAAACGAAAATCGGTTAACAATAATAGGAAAACAGTAGAATCTTAAAGGAAAAGTGGCAAACAAACTCAAACCGCTTCAGATCTAAAGAGATCTGAACGGATTTAGCCAGAAATAGTTAGGTTATGTAAAAAATAAACATAGGTGAGAAAAATAGGGTTTGAACCAGAGATTTGAAGCTATATACACGAAGATATTAGTACTCACAGACATAGGAATGATCACAGACGGATTCATCGAGAACATGAGGGATTTGAACCAAATCTGGTTCGAATCTCTTTGAAATTTCATCAAGCAATACGAAAATCATAACACCAGTAGAGATAGGAGGCCGGGAAGGCATGAAATTGAAGAGAAAGCCCATGAATCGAAGGGGTTTTAGTGACGGCGGGATAGGGTTAGGAGGAGGGTGAGAGAGAAGGGAGGAGGAAAGGGCTTCAAGGGCGGCCATTTTGGAAGAATGGGTAGGGTTTTGGGGTCGTTTGGTTAATTAAAATGGAAAGAATATCCTGGACCGTTGATCTCATGAGATCAGCGGCCAGTATTAATTCTAGGCTAGGGCGGGTATGGACCAGGGTTATAGGCTATGGGTTAATGGGTTAATTTAGTTGGGCTAGGGTGTAAATTGGGCTAATGTCCGAAAATCAAATTAAAATAGGCTATATGTCAAATACCCACTTAATTTGATAAAATAATTTATAAAAATAGCTAATAAATAATAAAAAATGCTATTTATGCAGAAAAATGATTTAAAATAATTATTTAATATTATAACAATATAAAAGGTCATTTTCGTGTAAAATAAAGTAATTATTCACGCATGGGCTATTATTGCAAAGTTATTGCAATTATAACCTAAATATATAAATATGATTATGCATAAAATAATTAAAGCTTAATATAAATATAAATGATAAAATTAAGCAATAAAATTATCATAAAATTATTTGATGCAATTAGTAATTATTTAGATAATAACATAATGGAATAAATTAATTAAAAATACTTTTAAAATTACAGAAAATTATGGAAAATATTAATTGATGATCATGCATTGTTTTGAAAGTATATATGCATTTTGAAGATAATATAGGGAAAAATTGGGTATCAACACATCTTGGTGGAGCATTGGACTCAACAACTTGTCCAGAGTTTGTTCGAATCATACGACGTGATCAGGCTGTTGTATCTTGGGGGAGACAAGTCAAGAAGATTACTACTGGACCAGTGAAGACTTTATTATAGTGGGCTAGAATCTCCTTAAAGAGAGCGAGATATCCGCGCCTCAGCCTGAAGATATTTTATTTTCTTCATTTTATTTTTCAACTGTAATTGTATTCTCACCAACAATTTAAGGAGATTCGTTATGTATACAGTTGAAAAATCTGCGGATACCAAGGTGGGAGATCTCAACAAGTCATTCTATTTCAACGGTACTTATTTCAAGAGATGGGAGGGTAAAATACTTTTATTTGAGTCTTCTCAATGTTTCTTATGTTTTAACTGAGAAGAATCCAAACAAAGTAGACAACTCCTTCATAAATGATGATGTGTTGATTGGCCTTCAAGAAAAAACTAAAAAATACAATGATGATTCATACAAATGTCGGTATTATCTTCTTAATTGTCTATGTGATAATTTTTATGATTATTATGATATAACTTACTTTACTACAAAGAAACTTTGGAAAGCACTGCAGAGTAAATATGATACCGAGGAGGCAGGTGTGAAAAATTGCAGCTAGAATTTTTTATCGATTTCAATGGTGGACGATAAATTTGTGGTAGACCAATCTCAAGACTTCATAATGATCATTGGAGAGATCAGATCCGAGGATATTAAAATTTAAGGCAACCTTATTGTTTGTGTCATAATAGATAAACTTCCACCTTCATGAAAGGAATTTCAAAAAACTATGTGCGGCAAACAAAAGGAAACTTCACTTGAGACGTTGATAATGCGAATTCGCATGAAGGATGTCACGACCCAAATCCTAAATCAGGTTGTGATGGCGCCCAACACCGTTGTCAGGCAAGCCAACATCAATTTACTAGTGAGATTCATTTAATTTACCAAAACATTTTCCATCACTTACTCGAATTGGATTTAAGACATTAGGCAAACGAGTAACGTAGACAATTTTAAGCAGAAATACTCATAAAAATCGTAATTTAATATTTACATCTCAAAATAATGTCTACTAACGTGTATGCTAGGAACTAGTGTCACAAGTCTATAGGCGTCTAGTAGAGTAAAAACAAAAGAATACATAGACTATCCTACTGTCTGAAAAGAATAGACAAAATAACAAAAGAAGACTCCATAGTGCTGCCGAGGATCGTCAAGAGGAGCAGCTCACCGTAAAGTCTGAACCAGGAATATCTCAGAGACGAGCTCCGGCCTAATACCCAGATGCACCTACCTCAGATCCTGTACAATTAAGTACAGAAGCGTAGCGTGAGTAGATAAACAATATGTACACAGTGAGTATCCAGTCTAATCTCGAAGAAGTAGTGATGAGAAGTCGACGTGATACTTACTAGGGTCAAAATAATATGGTTTAAATGTAAGGCTAATCAGGGATAACAGTCATGAATAATAATGAAGACATGAGCATCAAATAACATTTACAAATACCTTTACGTGTCAAGTTCTCTAGCATATAAATTACCTAGTTTTCCTTTTTCATGATATTCAACAGAGACATATTCACAAACACACCCAAACAACTACCAAACACATAATATGTCGTGAACGTACGGCCGATACGACGCGAAAATAAATGTGCAATGTCGATGGGTCGAACGGATCAAACCGTAGATGCATTTATTACCCTGCTCATGAATCGGACATACGACGCAGTTGACATAAGAATAGGGCTACCCCACTCGTGAATCATACATGCGATGCAGGTACCCGTATACATACACATAATTAACAGGAAATCAGGAATTTAGTACACAATATACTTACCGGAAAGGATTCAATAATATAATTTCAGAATGTAGCCTCCTAGATGTTCACTTAATAATTCAAGGATATTAGGAAACCTAAATTACATTTAAGATTATAGATACGGCACATAAAGCATGCTTGTGAATCCTTAAACTCCCCGACATAACATAATAGTAGCTACGCACGGACTCTCGTCACTTCGTGTGTGCGTAGTCCCTCTTACAAGGTTAGAAAGGAGACTCACCTCGTGTCAAGTATACTTCCAGGGTCGAGAATGCGCCCGAAACTCCAAATTCGTCGCCCAAGGACTCTGTGAAGACCCTTAAAATTTCTTGCTTAAAATATCGCCCGAATAAGTCCCCGAGCTGATATCTCTGAGGAAACTCTTAAATCGGACCTTGATTTTTGTAAAAATACCCCGGGATTTGAAAGAACTTAATTTTTGCAGAAATTGGGTGTTATGCGACGCCCAATGTGATCGCATAACGTGTATGCGAACCGCATAGTGGTCGCATACACGGGCAGATCACTGTCTAACTGAAGGGGTGTTATGCGACGCACAATGCGATCGCATAACGAGTATGTGGAACGCATAGTGGTCGCATACCCGGGCAGAATGTTTTCAAAATTTGGCCCACCTGGGGGCCATTCTACGGTCCAAAATGTGAACCGCTTGTCAGGAATGCGACCGCATATTCGACACGGTCTGTTATTTTTCTAAAATCTTATACCCGACCCCAGTTTCATTTAACCCCTTCCCCCTTTCATTTTAACAAGTTTCTGAACAAAATAGAGAGAAGGAAAGGAGAGTTCTTGAGAGATAAAGTGGCCCTTCCATTAGAGTGATTTTCAAGGTCTCTCAGGCCCGGTATTTCGAGTAATCTCCTTCTTCCCCATTCTAGCAGGTAAGGATTCCCAATCCCCTTTTTATAAATTTTCTGATTTTAAACAAAGGGAGGGTTGGCATGGATTGACTCTTGAAAATAGTAACTAAGACCTTGCATGCATGTTTATTAATGGTGTTAATTTAGTAAGAGGGAGTGGGTTGGGGTAAAACTTCACAAAGATAGGGTTGGTATCCTAGTGGGTTCACATAGTGTTTGGCAAATTGCTTGAGAGAGAGTCTGAATTGCATGCATGACTTCCAATTCTAAGTTGAATATGTTTAATTGTGAACTAGATTGACGGTACTAGTCAGTTCGGTGATTGTGAGTAAAAGTTGAAAAGGGAAACTCGACTCCAGGTATGTATAGCTAATTTTAACCCTTGTAGAATCTCCTTGTCGGTGTTCGAGCATATGGTATGTGTACTTTGTTTGAGATTATGTGAACTGATCCTTCTAATGTGTTGAGACGTAAAATTCTATTCTCTGATTGTCTTAGCTAATTTCCACATACGCTCGTGCTGTGTGAAGTTGTAAAATGGTGATTCCTTGTGCTTACTCTATCGCGTGCAAAGCTCGTTAACTGTTGAACACCCTGGTATGAAAGGATGTACTACCAAACTAAAGAAATGACAACAAATCTAATTGTCGAATGTATCTAAGTGCTAAATGTTGTGTAGTAAATAATGGAAAAGAAACGTGGATAACTAATAGAACTGTATGTTGTTGGCATACTGTATATGATTCACTGTTGGATAAAGATTTTCTGTGGCCGTGATTATTCG
>ML271229.1:8122-26085 GCA_005239495.1 Nicotiana undulata
AAAATTTCAGCTTCTTCTTATTTGTTGGAGTCAAATGATTTATGGCATATTCGTTTAGGACATGTCAATTATAAAACCTTGCGGAAGTTAATTAATTTAGAAGTATTGCCTAAATTCGAGTGTAATAAATCAAAATGTCAAATATGTGTTGAATCTAAGTTTGTAAAACATCCTTATAAGTCTGTTGAAAGGAATTCAAATCCTTTAGACTTAATTCATACTGACATTTGCGATATGAAGTCGACACCATCTCGAGGTGGGAAAAAGTATTTTATTACTTTTATTGACGATTGCACTCAGTATTGTTATGTTTATTTGCTTAATAGTAAGGATGAAGCAAGTGAAGCATTTAAGCAATACAAGAATAAAGTAGAGAATCAACTGAATAAAAAGATCAAAATGATTAGAAGTGATAGAGGTGGAGAATATGAATATCAGTTTGCAGAAAAATGTTCGGAATATGGAATTATCCATCAAACTACTGCACCTTACACACCTCAATCCAACGGAATTGCGGAAAGGAAAAATCGGACATTAAAGGAAATGATGAGTTCTTTATTAATAAGTTCCGGATTACCGCAGAGTTTGTGGGGGGAATCTATCCTTACAGCTAACCGAATACTCAACAGAGTACCCCACAACAAAATGCAATTTATTCAATATGAAAAATGAAAAGGAAGAAAACCCAACTTGAAATATTTCAAAGTGTGGGGGTGCCTAGCAAAGGTACATGTTCCTTTACCTAAAAGGTTTAAAATCAGACCAAAAACAGTAGATTGCGTTTTCATTGGATATGCTACAAACAGTAAAGCATGTCGGTTTTTGGTCCATAAATCCGATAATCCTGAGATTCATGTTAATACGGTAATGAAATCAGATAATGCTATATTTTTTGAAAGCATTTATCCGTATAAAACTGAATGCGAGTCGTTAAGTGAAAAACCTAAACAACCTCGGGAAGAACCAAAGGAAAATACTCCAAGTGTAGAAGATCCAAGGCGTAGCAACCGTCAAAGAACATATACTTCCTTTGGACCAGACTTTGTGACATTTTTGCTTGAAAATGATCGTCAAACTTTTAAAGCAGCTATGTCGTCTTCTGATTCAGCATTTTGGAAAGAGGCAGTCATTAGTGAGATTCAATCAATTTTGGATAACCATACATGGGAATTGGTTGATCTTCCTCCTGGAAATAAGCCTGTAGGCTCGAAATGGATCTTTAAACGGAAAATGAGAGTTGATGGCACTATTGACAAATATAAGGCAAAACTTGTTGTCAAAGGTTATAGAAAAAAGGAAGGCCTTGATTACTTTGACACTTACTCGCCACTAATGAGAATAACATCTTTTAGGATGTTAGTGGCATTAACAACTATGTATGGTCTTGAAATCCATCAAATGGATGTTAAAACAACTTTCTTAAATGGAGAATTGGAGGAAGAGATTTACATGGAATAACTTGAGGGTTTTGTGGTTCCTAGTAAAGAAAAGAAAGTGTGCAAACTTGTTAAGTCACTTTATGGACTTAAACAAGCACCCAAACAATGGCATGCCAAATTTAACCAAACAATGTTGGCAAGTGGATTTAAAATCAATGAGTGTGACAAATGTGTTTACATTAAAAACACTCCAGGTCATGAAGTCATTATTTGTTTATATGTTGATGACATGTTGATAATGAGCAAAAGTATGGCAGACATAAATGCTACAAAACGCATGTTGGCTAGCAAATTCTACATGAAAGACTTAGGAGTTGCTGATGTGATCTTAGGAATCAGAATTCACAAAACTCCACAAGGTCTAGTGTAACGACCCGGTCAGTCGTTTTGAGAGTTAGCACCCCGATCCCCTAATAACTGCTTCTCCCATGTCTATTTATGTTATTGAAACTTGTCGGAGCATTGAGTGATGAAATCCGGAGTGATTTTGGATACTTAGACCTTAAATGTGGGTTTTTGCTTTTAAAATTAGGTCGTAGCTAGAACTGTGTGAAGACAGACCCAAAATGGAATTCCGTCGACTCCGTTAGCTCTGCTGGGTGATTTTGGGGTTAGGAGCATGTTTGGAATGTGCTTTCAAGGTCGGTTGTAGATTTGGGCTTGAATTGGTGAAAGTCAGAATCTCGACGATTTAGGCCGATATGTGAAATTTTGATATCGGACTCGGAATGGAATTCTGAAAGCTACAACAAGTCCGTAATGTCATTTATGATTTGTGTGCAAAATTTGAGGTCATTCGGATAAGTTTAGATGTGTTTCGGCATCAGATGGGAATTCTAGAAATTTCATAAGTTCTTACGCTTGAATCTATGCATATTTGATGATGTTGATGTTATGAGGTGTGTTTTTAAGGTTCGACCAAGTTTTAATGAGGTATTAGGGTCAGTTGGTGGTTTTGGTTGAGGTTCCGGGGGCCTCGGGTGTGTTTCAGGTGTTCAAACGGGCATTTTGGCCTTATAGACTTAACTGGTTTTGCTGGTTTTTCACCAACAGTGTTTTGTTCTCCGCGATCGCAAGTCTCTCTCCGCGATCGCATAAGGTATATATGGGAGGCCTATGATTTGTTCTTCGTGATCGCACAATGATAACCGCGATAGCAGTGCATGGGAATATTGGTCTCCGCGATCGCATAGCATAAGGCACGATCACATAGTAGCTCTTAGGTCTGAGGAAAGGGTCAACGTTTGTTCTCCGCGATCGCAGAACACCAAACGCGATCTCATAGCTTTGAGGGAAGGGGGTCCGCGATCGCATATCTGTAGGTGCGAACGCGATGAAGGATTTCTGGTGCGTGTAAGTTTACCCTCCACGATCGCGACTCCTTATACGCGATCGCATAGTAGAAATGACTGGGCAGTCTTTTAAAAGTCTAATTCCGAGGATTTATGTTATTTTCACCATTTTTGATTTTGAGAGCTCGGGAGAGGCGATTTTTGGAGGCATTTTCACCTGGGTAACTTGTGTAAGTAATCTCTAACCATTATAGATCAATTTCCATGATTCCAATCTTAATTTCCACCTCTAATTTCGAAAATCTTGGGTAGAAAGAGGGAAAAATGGGAGGAACTTCATAAACCGAAAGTTTGAGTTTTGATTGGGTGTTTGACCTCCGATTTGAGAGATTCTTATATGGTTAAACTCGTGAGTGAATGGGGGTTCGTAAAATGTAAATTTTTACCCGATTCCGAGATGTGGGCCTGTGGAACTTTTTGGGCGAATTTCCTAATTTCGCATTTTAGCTTCGAATTAATTAGCTATTTTTATTCCTTAAAGTGTTATTTACATTATGCAATCAAAATTATTAGATTTGGGCCACCCGGAGTCGGATACTCGTGGCAAGAGCGTGGTATTGGGTTGAGTAGAGCAGTCGAGGTAAGTGGCTTACCTAACTCTGTGTTGGGGATTTTCTCGTAGGCATTTTAACTGATTTTTACTATGTGGACACCGTGTACATGAGGTGACGAGTGCGTGCACGGGTCATTTTTTCTCTAATTCCGTTTTTCCTTCCATGACATATCTCATTTTCGTTCCTATATTACTGGTTCCCTGTTTTGTTTGAGTAGTTGACTTAGGAATAAGCATGTCTACTTGCCCTTACTTGTTTCCCTCTTACTTGCTACAAAATGAACCATGCTTAGGTAGTTTTACCTTATTCTTGCCTGTTATTTTTCTTGAATTGTTTAATTACGCTATGTCCGACATACATTCTGCATTGCATATTTAAATTGAGACTACCGACTGAGATCCGGGAGCTTTTCCCCTGTACTGCATAGCATATTTAAATTGGGACTACGGACTGAGATCTGGGAGATTTCCCCCTATACTACATAGCATATTTAAATTGGAACTACGGACTGAGCCGGGAGCTTTCCCCATGTACTGCATTGCATATTTGCTGTTGAGATATATGATGTGCTGGGCCGAGGGATTTTCTTTATTATTTCTTCCAGTCTTCCTTTAAACTCTGCTCATTTTAGCTATTTATATGTCATTGTTCAAACTTATAACTGTCTTATTTTCAAACTCAGTAGAGCCTTAACCTGACCTCGTCACTACTTGACTGGGGTTAGGTTTGGCACTTACGGAGTATCGAATGTGGAGTACTCACGCCCTTTCCTGCGCATGTTTTCCCCATGTGCAGATCCAAGTACCGGTACACAACATTTTGGCTAGGAGTACTACAACACTTGCTCAGGAGACCGCGAGGTAATTTTGCCGCGTCCGCAGAATCTCACGTGTCCCCATCTACTCTACTATAGGCATAGGAGATAGACATATACATAATTTCCTTATTTCGTTGTATAGAGTTATAGTTGTATAAAGCTTATGACTTGGTGATATTTCGGGTTTTGGGAGAGTGAAAGCTGTAAATGCCGAGCGACTTAAGTTTTATAGTTATTGCTACATCTTTACTGTTTATTTCTGTGTTGTCTTATTTTTCCGCATATTTTAGGCTTACCTAGTCATAAGGACTAGGTGCCGTCACGAGCCCGTTCGGAGGGTTAATTCGGGTCGTGACATCTAGCATTATCACAGTCTCACTACATTGAAAAGGTACTTGACAAGTTCAAGTGTTTGGATTTCAAAATTGCCAAGACTCCAATTGACGTGAGTTATGCACTTCAAAAGAATAAAGGTGAAAGTGACTCACAACTGGACTATGCTAGAGTATTGGGAAGTTTGATGTATATCATGAATTGTACGCGAACAAGTATAGCATGTGCTATTATCAAACTAAGTCGATTTACGAGTAATCCCAATCACATACATTGGATGGCAATGAAACAAGTTTTGGGGTATCTGAAACATACCCAAAACTATGCTTTGCATTATAACATATATCCCTCCGTGATCGAGGGATATAGTGATGCAAATTGGATCACCGGATCATCTGAAGTTAAATCCACGAGTGGATATGTTTTCACAATTGGGGGTGGAGCAGTGTCTTAGATATCATCCAAACAAACGTGCATCGCCCGTTCTACAATGGAATCTGAATTCATAGCTTTAGATATAAGGCCGGTGAAGAAGCTGAATGGCTCCGAAATTTCTTGGAAGATATTCCATTTTGGCCCAAACCTTTGGCACCTATTTGTATACATTGTGATAGTCAAGCGACAATAGGCAGCGCAGGGAGCTTTATGTATAACGGAATATCTCGTCATATACGATGGAGATATAATACCGTTAGACAACTACTCTCTAGTGGTATTATCACAATTGACTACGTAAAGTCAAGAGATAACGTGTCAGATCCACTTACAAAAGGCCTATCTAGAGAGGCACTTGAAAGATCATCAAAGGGAATGGGGTTAAGGCTTAGGACAAGTCATCATGGCGGTAACTCTACCTAGCAGACTGGAGATCCCAAGAGCTAGGTTAAAAGAGATCAAACAAAGTTATGAATGACGGTTCAACATTGTCAAATAACTCAACCCATTCTCATGATGAAGACAGTGTTCAGAAATCAAGGTAAAGCATTAAGGCTTTTTGATGAGTCAAAAAAGCTTAGAGTTTCTTAATGATTTGCTAAGTCTGGCAGGATATGACCAGATAGTGTGTCTTTAGGATTACACATTTAGGAATCACCTATATGAGTGTGAAGTGTAAGCCGCTTCAAGGGGAATGAAAGTAAAGGACCATTCTCTAAGCACTCATGAAACCAGGCGGTGTTCATGGCTGAAACGAACACAACCGTGAGAACCATAGATGGTTAAGGATTGATTGTGTGACTTATGTTGTCTAGGTATACNTCATTCCTTTATTTTATAGCCATTTCCCATTCATGTGGGGGATTGTTGGTCTTTAAGCTTATTGTAGCTTAATTTTCAGCTTGGTGTAGCTTAAAGAGAGTGAATGGAAAATGGTGGGAAAAGAAATAGAGGGAAGTGAAATTTTGAATAGTGCACTTTGTCCCTCATTGGAAGAAGGAAAGAAAATCTATGTGTATATATAGAGAAGCTCTTCTCTAGCTCTTAAAGAGTTGAGAAGAAGGCAAGCCTCGCACCGTCGTTGTCGCTCGCTCGTCTCGACTTCGGATTCGGATTTGGTCAAAGATTGATTAATCTTTTTGGACAAAATTCATTTCAAATTATTTAATTTGAATTTGGATTTTGATTTGGATTTTGTCAAAGATCGATCGATTGATTAATCTTTTTGGACAAAATTCATTTAAAATTAATTAATTAATTAATTAACGCAAAATTCAAATCCGGAATGACCCGCGACCCGGTCCGCCCCGTTTTTCTTTCCCAGATTATTTTAAATCCGTTTTTAATTTTTTTCCGCAATATTCACACCTATTCAAAACAGCTATGGCTGTTCTGAAAAGATTCACACCTGTTGAGCTATGGCTGTTCTGAAAGGTTGCAAAACCTTTTCATAAACAGTACGAAATTGGCTATAAATATGCCTTGAATCCCAGAATATTTACTTACCAAATTTTTTGATCTTCTTCTTCTTATGCACAAAATATTGAAGTGTGTTTTACAGCCTTCGAGTGGTTCGTTGTTCACCGGCGTTTTTGGTACCAACACTCCGGTGAGTTAAATCGTTCTATCTTGGGAGGATATATTCTAAAACCTCGGGTACTTGAGGGGAATAATTTCCTTAAGGACACACTGTGTATTCAGTGGGCTCAATTTATCCTATACTGTTTTTCAGAATTCATTTTTGAAGTTCTTGTTCTACTAACTTTCTGTTTCTGTATTTTCAAAAAGTTTACTGCTTTTATTTATTTTACAGCAATACAGATTAATAACAAATATTTGACCAATTTTTCCAATTTCACTTGAAAATGCATTTTCACTAGTTTTTAATTTTAAAAATTTACCCTATACTTTTAAAAGTTAAACAATAGCATTTTCACTTGAAAATGCATGCCCGTTTGCATCTTCTGTGTAGTGAAGTAAAGCAGAATATGATTACAGTTAAACAATAGCATGTTTGATTGTTTATTTCAAGTAGGATAATTAAAATAGGGTGATTTTGATATTTTTTACAAGTTATGGGGTATAAATCATATTTCATAATTTTTCAAAAAAAGACATCCAAATATGTTGCAAAAATTATAACCAAATATAACTTTATCTTCAATTCAAATTTTAGTGAAATTTCAAATTTAAAAATTTATTTTGGAATTCATATCCAAACGCCTACAAAGTAATGAGATAAAACGTACGTAGTAGCTACGGTTAAATGCCTAAACTAGAGAACATATTTTCTTTTACTTTCTTTTTTTATTTCAACCGTCTAATAAAAATTGCAAAGGTACTTTAGCTAATTAAACTCAAATCACTACAACTAACTACATCTATTGACTATTTTTGTGACTTTTCAATTTTATCCAAAGTAATTTAACCTAAAATTAGTTAGACAAATACACTAACTACTCAAAATAATAAAAAATATTTTTGTAGTTTTCATTATCAGGAAAGATAAAGCAAACAGGTCAAAAATAGGCAATTAACAATATTAAAACTAAAAAAAAAATTTAAGCACTAAAAGGTGTAAAACTCTCGGGAGGGTCAAAAATTACATGTCTACATCTGCTCTTCTGTGACTGGAAACCGAAAAGTTTTCAGACAAAGAACAACGAGACAAGTATTTTGACCCGACCCTTACTCAAAGAAGAGAATAAAACTAAAAGAAAGGAGAATGTGACAGAGTCCCAGGTTTTGGACAGTCCACATATTCCGGGTCATAAACGAATCAGGTCAAGTGTAGTTCAAAGTGAATGAAATGAAGGAGTATGATTAGATGATGAGAGAGTCGAGTGAGGTACCGTTCGAGGTTCCGGTCCGCGTACCTGTTATTACATCAAAACAAAATCTATAGGAACTAAACAAGTCTATTAGCTATGAGTTACAACATTCCTATCTATAAGTCTTCTGAAGCTTGATCTTGAGTCTTGAATGGTTCTTCATGCTGACTTTTGATTTGAACCTTGATGCTTGCTAGCTGAAGGTGCTAGTCCATTCTTTCACAGCTTATTCTGATAAAAACGGGGAATGCAGTGCTCGTGACTCCAACCATGTCTTGAGCAGGTCACATCTTTCATCTGCTTCTGCATTTTGGTATCACTTCTTTTCTCTCTCTTTTCTTTTCTTTTATTCTGGATTGAGACTTCTTCTTTTGGTCATCACGAACACTGTGCCTCGAGGTAAAAACCTTATTCTGCAGGCAACTCGTCCTACTTACGATTTGAATTTAAAAAAAAAAACTGGAGGTTGCCCATATTCTTCAAGCGGGATCCTGCTGCCTCTAACTTGAACTTGAAATGAGTTCCCTCGTTCTCCAGGTGGGCGCCTGCTATTGACTTGAAACTTGAAATAACTCTGAAAAGAATTCTCGTTCTCCTAGTGCGCGCCTCCTATCAAAACAAACAAAACGACCAAGATTTTTTGCCCCAGTTTGCACTAGGAAGATTTGTGTGAGTTGTTAGAAAAACTATAAATCACATATGAAGGATGCAATGATGAGAGTAAAATTAAAGACTCGACTAGGTTGTACGTCTCCTGCGAGATTGAGCTTAATGAAAAGTATAAACTGATCTTGACTATACTAAAAATTGACCCGATTCTCCAGGCAGGACCCCTGAACTTAAGAAAAACTAAAGATTAACAACTTAAGAAAACTAAAACTGACCATATTCTCCTGGGGGGATCCTAAACTCAAGAAACACTAAAGATTAACAACTTAAGGAAAATAAAACTGATTCTATTCTCCCGGCGGGGCTCCTGAACTAAAGAAATGCTAAACATTAAATACTTAAGAAAACTAAAAATCTGACCCCATTTTCCAGGTGGGACCCCTGAACTCTAGAAAAGCTAAAGAGTAACAACTTAAGAAAACTAAAATTGATCGTATTCTCCAGGTAAGACCCTTGAACTCAAGGAAAGCTAAAAGATTAACAACTAAAAACTGACCCTATTCTCCACGCAGGACCCTTGATTTAAAGAAAAACTAAAGATTGTGTTACACCCCATGTTTTCGTACGTGAAAGTGTGTCATAAATAAATTAATAGAAGCTCGGAAATGAGATGTTACATCCCGCATTTTCGTACGATAAAGTTACGTCGTAATTTAATCGACGTAAGTTCGGGAATGATATTATTGTGAGATTATAAGTATTATGCTATTTCAAACAAGTGATGAGTAAATTCGTGAAAGTGAGAGGGTAAACAAATAAAAGAAAATGAATTTCGTAAAAATTTGGTATTTTGGGATAAAATACGGTCCGAGCTATAATACTCGGTAATTATGGACTAGTGTCATACAAGGTACCACGTGGACATGATAGTAAGGCGTATTGTGTATAAAGTGTGTTAAAAGTGAGTAGTATTGTCACGACCCGAAATTCTACCTTCAGGCCGTGACTGCGTCTAACGTTGAACCCGCTAGACCAGCCAACGTGTGACACAATACTAACACAATGATGCGGAATTTAAAAGAATTAACTAGAAACAATTTATAATATTTAATAACAAAAGTAGATAGATTTCAACTAAGTGTAAATAGCAGAATACAACACGTCGCATAAATCCCAAAACCTGGAGTCACAAACTCATGAACTGTCTATAAGAATGCTAAATACAAGGTCTGAAGAAAATAATACATGAGCTATCTCAGAAACTAGGAGATAATCAAGACAGAATAGGAAAAATAGGGATAGAGGAGACGCCAAGGCCCACGAACGTCTGCGGGTCTACCTTGCAATCTCTGAGGTGGACCGAAGGATACACCCTCTAGCGGTGTCCACTGGGTCCGGCTACGGGATATGCACAACATAAGGAAGTGTAGGTGTAGCATCAGTACAACCGACCACATGTACTGAGTAAGTGCCGAGCCTAACCTCGGCCGAAGTAGTGACGAGGCTAGACTTGACAACGATAACCTACCTGTTCAGTTCTACAAGATATATCACAGACAAACGTAGGAATAAACAGATAAGCAGGGGATACGGGAGCAGTTAATGGGGGTAACAAGTGAGAGATGAGAACAAATAATTAATACATAGGAGGAAGCAAGAGAGCAAGTTAACAAGAATGCTAACATAACAAGTATAAATGTGAGCAATGTAAATAATGGCACGACATCACCCTTCGTGCTTTTACTCTCTTCCTCACAATGCGATGTATGATGTGAAATAGTAATCATGGCACGTCATCACCCTTCGTGCTTTTACTCTCTTCCTCACAATGCAATGTACAATGTAAGGCAATGTAAATCATGGCACGACATTAAACTTCGTGCTTATAATCAATGTAAATCATGGCACGACATTAACCTTCGTGCTTATAATCAATGTAAATCATGGCACGGCATCACCCCTCGCGCTTTTACTCTCTTCCTCACTATGCGATGTATGATGTAATCAATGTAAATCATGGCACGGCATCACCCTTCGTGATTTACACTCTTCCTCACCAAAACAACAACAAATATCAATTGGCAAGGAATACAACATAGTGGAAGTACAAATCATATCACCCAACAAGATGAAAATATCAGTCAATATCATAACAATTGCCCGGCAAGGGCTATAACCAATCTTTTCAATTATATTTCTTAACAAATTGGGTCCTCAATCGAACCATCATATCACAAGTTTATCAATAAGGATTTTCAACAAACAATCAACTCCCAAGTAGAAACAATTTCATAATACGATGAATATGGAAGTAATAAGAAGAATTTCATCAAAATAGACTCACAGGCATGCTTGACACGCAATACATAGGTACTCATCACCTCACCTATGCATTGAACATGATAAATACATAGCACATAGCACACAATACATATTCCCTCACCAAAGTTAGGCAAGACACTTACCTCGGGTCCAAGAATAGCAATTCAAGCCTCTAACACCGCCTTTCCTTTTTAAATTCAACTCCAAAACGACAATATCTAGACATAGTTAACTTATTAACATCAATAATGACTCATTAATACAATCCCATAGCATAATTATACAATTCCTAGCATTCTACCAAAAATACCAAAATTTGACCCCGGGCCTGCTTGGTCCAAACACGAGGCTCGGACCAAAACTCAATTACCCATACCCCCACGAGTTCAAATATATGATTTGTTTTTAAATCCGACCCCAAATTGAGGTTGAATTACCCAAAATTCCATAAACCCTATCTCTACCCAAAACCCCTAATTTCTACTTTGATTTTAGGATTTTAGGCCTACATTCTAGTGATTGATTGATGAAAATAGGAGAAAATGATGTTAAGAACACTTACCTATGGAACTATGGAGGAAAAGTTCTTCAAAAATCGCCTAGGTGGGTTGGGGAAGAAGAAGAGTTCTGAAATATGGGAGAAATCCCGAAATGGTTTTATTTTGGGACTTTAAAAACGACAGGGAAAAATTACCTTTCGCGTTCGCGGGCCCCAGGTCGCGTTCGCGAAGGTTTAGAAGTTCTGGCCTATGCGTTCGCGGTTGAGGGGCCGCGTTCGCATAGGATAAATGACCCCCAGCTCTCTCCTGGACTCTGACTCTGTGCGTTCGCGCTCTATGCGATGCGTTCGCATAGGGTCCTACCTCTGAGCCTCCGCGTTCGCACCTTGGAGGGTGCGTTCGCATAGCCTAAGTCACCCCTACCCTCCGCGTTCGCACCACGCTGGGTGCGTTCGCATAGCACAAACTACCCAGGTCCCCCAGACCCCACTTTTACTCTATGCGTTCGCATTCCCTTGGGTGCGTTCGCATAGAGTAAATACCTGGACACCAGCAAATTGAAGAAAAACCAGATTTTTCATGCATTTTTCACCCCATTAGCTACCCGAAACTCACCCGAGCCCTCGGGTCTCAAAACCAAAAACACACACGACTCCCAAATCATCCTACAGACTTATTTAAGCATCTAAATCACCAATATATCATCAAAATCAATGAACTAAACCTCAAAACTCATAGAATTTTCCTAAAACTTCATAAGGTTCAATGATTCCGTTTTTGATCCGAAACGCGTCATTTCAAGTCCGTTTTACACCAAATTTCACAGATAGCTCACATAACATATATTAAACCTGTTCCGGGCTCCGGAACCATAATACGGGCCCGGTAACACGGTTTTCACATAAATATTCATTTTAACAAACCTTTATTATTTTCAGAAAACAATTTTCTTTAAAAATTCATTTCTCGGGCTTGGGGCCTCGAAAATTCGATTCCGGGCATACGCCCGAGTCCCATATTTTCCTACGGACCCTCCGGGATCGTCAAATTACGGGTCCGGGTCCGTTTACCAAAAATGTTGACCAAAGTCAATTGTATTCACTTAATCACTACAAATTCAACTTATTATCAAATTTTCACATAACGGCTTCCCGGCTACGTGCTCGGGCTGCGCACGCACATCTAGGTGAGATTAACGGAGGCTTTCCGGGCCTCAAAACACAGATTTAGCCAAATATACACAGGATGACCTTTTGGGTCATCATAATCTCCACCTCTAAAACAAACGTTCGTCCTCGAACGGACATAGAAAAGTACTTGAGTCTGAGAAAAGATGGGGATATCGACTCCTCATATCGGACTCGGACTCCCAAGTAGCTGCCTCGGCAAGCTGACCTCTCCACTGAACACGGAACGAAGGATAACTCTTCGATCTCAACTGACGAACCTGCCTAGCTAATATGGCTACCGGCTCCTCCTCATAAGTCAGATCCTTGTCCAACTGGACACCCCTGAAGTCAAGAACATGAGATGGATCTGCAATATACCTCCGGAGCATAGATACATGAAACACTGGATGTACGGCTGATAACTGCGGTAGCAAGGCAAGTCTGTAGTCCACCTCTCCTACCTTGTCCAAAATATCAAATGGGCCAATGTACCTAGGGCTCAACTTGCCCTTCTTCCCGAACCTCATCACGCCCTTCATATGCGACACTCTAAGAAACACCTGATCTCCTATCATGAAAGCCAAGTCTCGAACTCTGCGATCCGCATAACTCTTTTGCCTGGACTGAGCCGTACGAAGTCCATCCTGAATGATTTTCACGTTGTCCAAGGCATCATGGACTAACTCAGAACCCAACAATCTAGCCTCTCCCGACTGAAACCATCCGACTGGAGACCGACATCGCCTACCATACAATGCCTCGTAAGGAGCCATCTGAATGCTTGACTGGTAGCTGTTGTAGGCAAAATCAGCTAAAGGCAAGAACTGGTCCCATGAACTACCAAAGTCAATGACACGATCTCGCAACGTATCCTCCAAAATTTGAATAGTACGCTTGGACTGTCCGTCCATCTGAGGATAAAATGTTGTGCTCAACTCAATACGCGTACCCAACTCTCGCTGAAATACTCTCCAGAAATGGGAGGTAAACTGAGTACCTCGGTCTGATATAATGGGTAAGGGCACACCATGCAATCGAACAATCTCTCTCATATATATCTTTGCCAACTTCTCCGCTGAATATGAAACTGATACCAGAATGAAGTGCGCTGACTTGGTCAGCCTATCCACCACAACCCAAACNTGCCAACTTCTCCGCTGAATATGAAACTGATACCAGAATGAAGTGCGCTGACTTGGTCAGCCTATCCACAACCACCCAAACCGCATCAAACATCCTCTAAGTCTGTGGGAGTCCAACTACAAAGTCCATGGTGATATTATCCCACTTCCACTCAGGAAGCTGAATCTGCTGCATCAAACCACCGGTCTCTGGTGCTCTTACTTAACTTACTCACAACTCAGGCACCGAGCTACATAAGCTACAATTTCTTCATTCTACGCCACCAATAATGCTGCCGCTACATCTTTGCGGCGCCCGGATGAATGGAATACCGAGAACTATGGGCCTCCTGAAGAATCGACTCACGAATTTCATCAACATCAGGCACACAAATACGGCCCTGCATCCGCAGAACTCCTCCATCATCAACCGTAACCTGCTTGGCACCTCCGTGCCGGACCATATCTCTAAGAACACATAAATGACGGTCATCATACTGCCTGGCCCAAATACGATCATACAACGAATAACGGGCCACAGTATGGGCCAACACACTGCCAGTCTCAGAAACCTCCAACCTCACAAATCAGTTGGCTAAAGCCTGAACATCCAACGCAAGAGGTCGCTCCTCGGCTGATAAATAAGATAGACTACCCATACTGACTGACTTCCGGCTCAAAGTATCGGCCACCCCATTGGACTTTCCCGGATGATAAGGAATGGTAATATCATAATCTTTCAGCAACTCTAACCACCTTCTTTGCCTCATATTCAACTCCCTTTTGCCTGAATAGATACTGCAAACTCTTGTGATCAATGAATACCTCACATGGCACACCATACAAATAATGCCTCCAGATCTTTAACGCATGAACAATAGCTGCTAACTCCAAGTCATGAATTGGATAATTTTTCTCATGGACTCTCAACTGACGATATGCATAGGCTATAACCTTGTCATCTTGCATCAATACTGCACCGAGCCCAACCCGTGAAGCATCACAATACACGGTATACGGTCCTAAACCTGTGGGCAAAACTAACACTGGTGCCGTAGTCAAGGCTGTCTTGAGCTTCTGAAAGCTCGTCTCGCACTTATTCGACCACTTGAACTGAGCACTTTTTTGGGTCAACCGGGTCATCGTGGCTGCTATAGATGAAAAGCCCTCCACAAATCGGCGATAATAACCTGATAAGCCCAAGAAGCTCCGAATCTCTGTGGTTGAAGTGTGCCTAGGCCAATCTCTAACTGCTAAAACCTTCTTGGGATCCACCTTAATACCCTCTACTGACACAACGTGGCCCAGAAATGCCACAGAACTCAACCAGAACTCGCACTTAGAAAACTTAGCGTACAACTGCCTATCCCTCAGAGTCTGGAGGACAACTTGAAGATGCTGCTCATGCTCCTCTCGACTACGGGAATAAATCAAGATATCATCTATAAACACGATCACGAACGAGTCCAAATAAGGCCTGAACACCCGGTTCATCAACTCCATGAAAGCAACGGGGGCATTCGTCACCCAAACGACATTACCAAGAACTCATAATGCCCATAACGAGTGTGAGACGCCCTGATCCCCAGCTGATGGTAACCAAACCTCAAGTCTATCTTAGAAAATACCGTAGCACCCTGAAGCTGATCAAATAGGTCATCCATCCTCGGCAAAGGATACTTATTCTTAATAGTAACCCTATCCAACTGCCGGTAGTCAATACACATCCTCATCGAGCCATCTTTCTTCTTGACAAACAACACTGGATCGCCCCAAGGAGAAACACTAGGCCTAATGAAGCCTTTATCCAACAAATCCTGCAACTGCTCATTTAATTCCTTCAACTCTGCTGATATCGAGATATGATGCTTGAAGACCTCACAATTAACCAAAATAACGTGTCCCATCTGACGACACTTGGGCGGGAACCTATCTTGTAGGTTAAGGCTCCATAATCAGCACGAGTTTGGCAATTACGCACAGACAGTTAATTAGTTTATCTATTTATTTATTTATTTATTAATTAATATTATTATTATTACTCTTATTTTATACATAATTAATAAGTTTAACAAGCATGACTCCATACCAATACTATAGTAAAAACAAAACAAAATTTAATTCACAAGGGAGAATTTAAACACAAGAATTTCCATCATAAAGATCTCATCTTTACATAACCTCCACTGCGGCTCGTAGCCCGGCTCAAATATACCAAATCATAATAACACGCGAGGATCTCATCCTCAATTCTAAATCACAAGCAATATGCATATCGTGCCAATCGAAACATTCCGTTTTCTTCCTTTAAATATCTTTCGTTAAGCAAAATTTCAACACGTAATGGGAAACACAATTATCCCCATAGAATTTCTCAATACGAGCATTCACATAAATAGATTTTTAGACTTACGAAGCTCACCCGAAAGTGGAGCATATTAGAAGAATTTTATTAGATATGCATAACCGAATTAAGTTCAGAAAATCATTACTTGTATTAATTAGAGATTTGTTCTTGTAATGAAACCACTCAATGTAACAACTTCATCCATACCATAGAAAACATATTAACAGACTGGGTCTCCACCTCTAGGAATCTAACCTTCACTTTCGACATTCCGACTCCTTTTTCCCTAGGTGTTCATGAAGTTGAGTTGTAGCTGCAATGGAGCACGTAGCCTGAGTGCTCTGATGAAATATGACTCTCCTAAGCCCAGGGCAATTTCTACCACTAGCCGACATAAAGTATCATCCTGCCCTGAGTTGTCCAAAATTTACAATCATCTTTGAGTCTTTTAATAAGTCTAGGGACCCGCCCTCTGGCTATACGAACCCACATAGGAGTATGAAAGGTTAACTTACCGAATCTGATGGCATATTCTGACACCGTCTTATGACCCGACACAGCCGTGACTTCCACGCTGAGTAGACTTTTGTAGACTTCAAGTTGTTTGAATAACTCCTTTGGTACTGAGGTATAGGGTTTGGTAGACGTACCGAAATTCCCAGCTTTATCTCTTGCAAAATCCCCGGCCTTATACATTCCAAACCAAAACCGATATTATAATCCACGATGTTAAACTTCACAGCTCATATAAATCAATCCTGTTGCTTTACACTTATTCCCATGGTGCGCAATACCTCATAGAAGCGGTCAAGAAAATGATGTGGGTCTTCAAAAGATATACCACTAAAATGGAGTGGAACTTGTTTGGTGACTTGTGCCAACCTCAATAAACGGACTAGTGCATCCTGCAACCATGGAGTAGCTATAAATCCTTCCGGAATCTGATCTAGTCCACATACACTGACTGAGCTAGAACCTCCGCATCTAGATCCATTTGAGACTGTACAATAAGTGCTGATGTTCGAGCTTTAGACTGCGCTCTGCTTCTGTCTCTTCCCTTGATCGTAGTTGTCATAGGGCTTAATCTCTTGTCTGGTCGTAGACGCTTCGCATGTTGTCGAGATTAGTTAGAGGACAAGAGTAGGCAAGTTCAATCATCAATGATAGAATGAATTCCCAAGATGGAGATGAAGAAATGTGGAGTTATTCCTAACTTTGCAGCCTCTGGGGGATAAATACAGATGTCTCCGTACCGATCCCTCAGACTCTACCATGTTTGTCCGTGAGTTATGAGACCTAAGCAACCTAGTGCTCTGATACCAACTTGTCACGACCCAAAATCCCACCTTCAGGCCGTGACTGCGTCTAACGTTGAACCCGCTAGACCAGCCAACGTGTGACACAATACTAGCACAATGATGCGGAATTTAAAAGAATTAACTAGAAACAATTTATAATATTTAATAACAAAAGTAGATAGATTTCAACTAAGTGTAAATAGCAGAATACAACACGTCGCATAATCCCAAAACTTGGAGTCACAAACACACGAACTGTCTATAAGAATGCTAAATACAAGGTCTGAAGAAAATAATACATGAACTGTCTCAGAAACTAGGAGATAATCAAGACAGGATAGGAAAAATAGGGATAGAGGAGACGCCAAGGCCCACGAACGTCAGCGGGTCTACCTTGCAATCTCTGAGGTGGACCAAAGGATACACCCTCTAGCGGTGTCCACTGGGTCTGGCTGTGGGATCTGCACAACATAAAGAAGTGCAGGTGTAGCACCAGTACAACCGACCCCATGTACTGAGTAAGTGTCGAGCCTAACCACGGCCGAAGTAGTGACGAGGCTAGACTTGACAACGATAACCTACCTGTTCAGTTCTACAAGATATATCACAGACAAACGTATGAATAGACAGATAAGCAGGGGATACGGGAGCAGTTAATGGGGGTAACAAGTGAGAGATGAGAACAATTAATTAACACATAGGAGGAAGCAAGAGAGCAAGTTAACAAGAATGCTAACATAACAAGTATAAATGTGAGCAATGTAAATAATGGCACGACATCACCCTTCGTGCTTTTACTCTCTTCCTCACAATGCGATGTATGATGTGAAATAGTA